>PVIW01003821.1:6833-153970 GCA_004026585.1 Noctilio leporinus
GGGGTGGGATAAATGTAATACAAAAATTTTTTAAATTTTTAAAAAAAGAAAAGATCAAAACCATGAACATTAAAAAGGCAACAAATTCACAACTATAAACAACTGGATTTTAGCAAAGAAACAAACTAAGCAAACAACCAGAATAGGAACAGAATCATAGATATGGAGATCATTTGTAGGGTTAATAGCTGGGAGTGGGAAGAGGGAGAAGGAGAAAATGGTACAGGGATCAAGAAGTATAATTGGTAGGAACAAAATAAGCAGGGGATGTTAAGAATAGTATATGAAAGAGAGAAGCCAAAGAACTTAATATGCACAACCCATGGACATGAACTAAATGGGGAAGGATAGCTGGAAGGAAGTTGGGCAATGGATGGAGAAGAACAAAGGAGAGTATTGGGACAAGTATTATCTGTAATAGCATAATAAATAAAATATACTTAAAAAGGAAAACTTCATAATTCAGAAAACACAATTACAGTTTTAAGAAGGATATCACCTCAGTATTAGCGGAAAATGAACCCTAAACACAAATTTGGTTCCACCTAACAAAGCTTAAAGACTCAAAGAAACAAAAACAAAAACAAAAGAAAGCTTCCTACAACTAACATGACCAAGAACGTTCAAATTCATAGGAATATAACAATTCTACCATATGACAAGGGAAAATTAATAACCTCTGCCATTCAATAAAAACTTACAAATAAGACAAACATGAAGGGAAATACAGCCCATAATGAGGAGAAAATAATAGAATTGATACACAGAACATTAGAACCATGATTATGACTGGATTATTTGTTTTAAGAAACATGTTAATTAGAGACATAAAGGAATAAAAAGCCCCAAATAAAACTTTTAGAGATGAAAGCTATAATGTATAAAAGGAAAAAAATGTACTGGATAGTATTAAAGACAGATTAGACATTGTGAAAGAAAAAATTAATGTACTTGAAGAATAACAATAAAAACTACACAAATTAAAAACAAGAATTTAAAAGGACAAAAAAAAAATGAATGTGTCCTCATAACCTTTGAACAAAGAGAGTCAGCATCTACACTTGTAATTGGAATCCCTTAAGGACTGGCAGTGTAGGGTATGGATAGAAGACAAAAAATAATTTGAAGAAATAATAACTGTTTTTTTTCTAAACTTGATAAAAATTATAAGTCCAAAATCCAAGAAACTCAAGAGGCCCTAGCACAAGAAATAATTTTAAAAATTAACAAGATGAAACTACATAATATTTACACTGCTTAACTAGAGTTAATGAGAAAATCTCAAAAGCATCCATGGAATGAGGCTACATTACAAAGAGTGGAGCAAAGAAAAATTAAAAACAGGCTTTTTAATCCAAAACAATGCAATTTAATTATTGGAAAAATGTTTTAAAGTATGAAAAGAAAAATCATGTCAACAAATAATTCTTTACTGTTTGAAATATCTTTCAAAAGAAAAGCACAATAAATTTTTAGACATACAAAAGCGATATTCATCACTAACAGACATTTATGTTGGTTAAATGAACAAGGCTAATGCAAAACTGAAATTTGAATTCATGCAAAAGAATAAAACACCAGAAATGGTAACTACTTAAGTAAATATAAAATATTTTTATTATTTAAATGTTTCTATTTTTATTATTTGTTTATTTTAAAGATTTTATTTATTATTTTTAAAGAGAGGGGGAGGTAGACAGGCAGAGAGAGAGAGAGAGAGAGAGAGATAGACATCAAAGTGTGGTTGCCCTTCACCTGCCTCCAGCTATGGGCCTGACTGGAGACCTGGCTGGCAACCTGGTTATGTGCCCTGGCTAAGAATCAAACCAGCAACTTTTGGGTTTTCAGGCCAGCACCTTATCCACTTATTTAAGTGTTTTTAAAGTATAATTGATTTTAAAGCAAAATAGTAACAAAGTATTGTGGAATTTGTAATACAGGTAAAATTAAAATGCATGGCATTAATAGCACAAAGGCCATGAGAGGAAAAATAAAAGCACAATGGTATAATGATCATATACTATATGTAAAATGGTATGATATCACATGAAGATTAATAAGTTAAAGATACATGCTGTAAACCCTAAAACATCCACTAAAATATACAATAGTTGGACTTAAATTCTATACTTGTAAAAATAAGAAGAGGAAAAAAGATAAGAGCAAAAAGTACAAATGACTAATATCAAGATGGTTCATTTAAACACAACTATATCAATTTTACACATAAGTGTAAATAGTATAAACACCCTAATTAAAATACAGACTGTTGCATTAAAGACAAAAGACAAGAATGTGTACTGACTACAAGAAACTCAACTTAAATATAATGATGCAAATTTGTTAAAACAAGGAAAAAGATCTATGAGGCTTACAGTAATTTTTTTTTAAAGCTTGAGTGATCATATTAATATCAAATATAATAGATCAAAGTGCAAAATATATTTCTACAGATCAATGTTTTTATTTCATAGTGATGAGGTCAACTCATTAAGAGGGCATAACAATTCTAAATGTTTATGACCATTATGACAGCCATAGAAAAAATACTCTGGTAGAATTGAAAGTATATACAGACCTATTCACAATTATAATTTGAATTTTTAACATTCTCTCTGAATATTTGATAGAATACTTGGGCATAAAACCAGTAAACATTTGTTTGAACAATTCTATTAATCAACTGAATTCATTGATATTATAAACACTTCACCTAGGAACTACAAAATACATATTCTTTCTATGTGTTCACTGAACATATTGTGAACCACAAGTCTCAATAAATCTGTAAGGACAGAAGTCAAAGTGTTTTTTCTGATCATAATGGAATAATAGGAAAAAAGTTATACTGAAATATTTTTTAAATTCTCAAACAATTATATGGTAAATAACACCCATCAAAATGGAGAAGAAATCAAAGAGGAGTTAGAAAGTTTTTTTTTTTTACTTAAATGAACATAAAAGCACAATATATAAAAATGTGTGAGATGCAGCTAAAGCAGTTTTGAAAGAGTAATTTATAACAATAAATATCTATATTTTAAAAAAATAAAAATTTCTCCCTTACCTGCCTGGCTCAGCTAATTGAACATAATCCTGCAAAGCAAAAGGTCACAGGTTGAATTCCAGATTAGGGCACATGACTGGTTGCAAGCTTGATCCTGGTTGGGGCACATGAGAGAAACAACTTATCGATGTTGTTTCTCTCACTCTCTTTACCTTCCTTTTCCCTCTCTCTAAAAATATATAAAGTCTTTTAAAAAAGAAAATTTTCAAATAAATAACCTCAGCCTTAAACTTATTGTCATGCATTAATATAGATTTAATCTGTTGTAAAATGCCTCTTCTATAATTTCTTTAAAAATTTTTTTCAAGTCTATTAAGTCCTTTATTTGTCCTTGGGTCCAAAATCCAGTCCTTTGTTCTGTATTAATTTTTTGTATATTTTATTGGTTATATTGTTAGTTATCTCAAATTCTTTTCCTTTTGCTCCCCCCCACCCAATCCCCCAATTCCCTCCCACAGTCCTGCCACCAACCCCCTTAGTTCATGTCCATGGATTGTACATGTAAATTCTCTAATTTCACCCTTTCCTCTATTATTCTTAACTTCTCCCTGTCTATCTTGCAAGACCAACTATGTTTCCTAATCTCTGCACCATTTCCCCATTTTGCCCCTTTCACCCGCCCAGCTGATAACCCTCCTATGTTTTTGGTCCTATTTTTGTTGTTTGCTTGGTTGGTTTTTGTTTTCCTTGTTTTTCATTTTTCAGGTTCTGTTTTTGATAGTTGTGAGTTTGTTGTCATTTTAATGTTCATAGTTTTGATATTCTTTTTCTTAAATAAGTCCCTTTAACATTGCATATAATAATGACTTCATGATGATGAACTCCTTTAGCTTTACCTTGTCTGGGAAGCACTTTGTCTGCCCTTCTGTTCTAAATAATAGCTTTGCTGGATAGAGTAATCTTGGTTGAAGGTCCCTTGCTTTTCATAGTTTTGAATATTTCTTGCCAGGCCCTTCTTGCCTCCAGTTTCTTTGAGAAATCAGCTGACAGACAGTCTTATTGGAACTCCTTTATAGGTAACTCTCTTCATTTCTCTTGCTACTTTTAAGATTTTTTCTTTATCTTTAACCTTTGTATTTTAATTATGATGTGCCTTGGTGAGGTTTCATTTGGATCTAGCTTGTTTGGGACTCTCTGTGCTTCCTGGACTTGTATGTCTATACCCTTGGCCAAATTTGGGAAGTTTTTCCTTATTATTTTTTCACACAAGTTTTCAATTTCTTGCCCTTCCTCTTCTCCTGGCATTCCTATGATTCAGGTGTTGGCACTTTTAAAGTCATCCCAGAGGTTCATAATCCTCTCTGTTTGTTTCAATTCTTATTTCTATTTTCTGTGCTGGTTGACTGCTTATTTTTTCCTTATGTTCCAAATCATTGATTTGAACCCCATGTTCCTTCCCTTTGCCATTGGTTTTGCGTGTATTTCCCTTTGTTTCACTTGGCCTAGCCCTCACTTTTTCCCTTCTGTATTTACCATACTTAAGCATATCTGTCACGTCTGTGAGCATCTTTATTACCATCATTTTAAACTGTGCTGTCAGGCTGGCAATCTGTTTATCTGTCAGGCTGGCTACTTCTCAGATGTTTAGTTTGGCCACTGGGACATTGATTTGTGCCCTTTTTTGAGTTCTATTTCTCTGTCTCTGCATCTTGACAGCTCCTGTGTTTGCCTCTGTGTCTTAGGTAGAACTGCAGCACCTGTTAGCTGTAAGGGATGGAGCTTTAGGTACTCATCAGTGCTGGGTGACCCGTTTTACCAGGTAGTGGCTCTGTATGTGGGGAAGGAATCTGAGAGAGGACTATGCCACTTGCTCAGCACTCACCCTCTTTTCAGGCACTTTCCCCACTTCCCATATGGGTCTAGCTCCTATTTAGTGTCGTGGTTCCCAGAGCGAGTGGTCTGTGGATGTTTCAGGACCATGGGGGCCTCTAAACAAAGGAACTGTTCCCAATAGGTCCCCCACCCCAACTCTCACTAGTTTTCAGTTAGGAAAAAGCAATGTGACTTTTTATTTTTCTCCCCCAGGGCTGGAAAGGTGAGCCACATGATCTGGTCTAGTGCCAGGAGCATTCGATAGGTGCACCTACTATGATACTCTCCCACCTGTGACACAAACTCAAGCAGCTGCCCCACCAAGTGCACGGGGCAGTTCACAGGCAATCTGCTGGCCTAACCGCTTCCTCTGTCCTGACTCTCCCCTCCTACCGATCTGGATGAGTCTTTCTTCTATCTTTTGTTTGTTGGACTTCCATGCAGTTCCACATTCAGGAATTTCTGGATGTCTCTAATTTTGAGATGAATGTATTGTTTTTGGTTGTGGGAGGAGACACAGCATGTCTATCTATGCCTCCATCTTGGATCTCTCTCCTTTCTTTTAAATTTTTTAATGTTTATTGATCTTAGAGAAAGAGAAAAGGAGAGAGAGAGAGAAAAAAAATAGATGTGAGAAAGAAACATCAATTGGTTTTTTCCCACATGCACTCCAACCAGGGACTGAATTTGCAATGTAGACTAGGAATTGAACCACTGGCATTTTGGTATACAGGATGATGCTCCAACCATTTATGCCACACTGGCAAGGGCCTCCTCTGTAAGGAGGCAAGTTAGGAGGTGTGAGTGCACCCAGGCCATGTAAATGAATGACAGGTAGTCATAATAACCAATAAAATATACTGGTCTGGAGAGAGTTACCCAGGATAGATCTAGAAATTTTGGTATCAACATAAAAATGGAAGTTAAACAATGAGAATACATTAAAGAGATTAGATAGAAGAAGGAGAAAATTAAATATAGAAACTGAACATTATTTTATGCATGGATAAAGGGAGAGAATGCATTGAAAACTTAAAGGAAACAATCTGTGAAAAGAGCAGTACAGAGAGAATGGGTCCACACAAAGTAAATTTTATTATTCTTTTAACTTTCAGTCTGACTTTAATATGTGCCTATTAAAGGGAAATTCACTTATCTCCAAAATTCTCATATGTATCATTTGTCTATAAAGTAATTTTGTATTTTATATTTTTTAGTCAATAAGCTATTTGTATAACCCAGAACACCAATATACTGCTTTATGGAATAGTTGGTCAGTAATGACAGTAACAATAATGGTGATCTTAGTCATTATACTGAAAAACTCTCTCTCTCTCTCTCTCTCTCTCTCTCTCTTCCCCTCTCCCACCCTCCCTCCCCTTCCTTTCTCAGACAGAGATAAAGACTTTTTAATGCAAATAATAATTCATATATAATTTATTATGTATTGGTTTGAAGTATATATCTTAGTGGTTAGACAATCATAACATATATTTTGACCAGTATTGACAATTTGTTGCTCTCTGCCCTATTCTATAATCTGAATTTTCAATAGTGAGTTGTTAATCAGGTTTTCATTTTATAGTTAACACCAGAAATATTTAAAGCTATAACTCAGATTAAAGTTTGGTTTGGCCCTGGCTGGTGGCTCAGTGATAGGTGCCAGTCTGTGAACCTTAAAGGTTGTTGGTTCAACAACATACACATACACACACACACACACACACACACACACACACACACAAAATGGTTATGTGGTCAGGGCACATAACCAGGTTGCAAGCCAAGTCTCCAGCCAGGTCCATAGTGGGAGGCAGGTGAAAGGAAACCATACATTGATGTTTCTCTCCCTTTCTTCCTCCCTCCCTGCCCTTCTCTCCAAAAATAATGAATTAAAAAAAAAAGTTCATTTGCATAAATAAACCACACAATTTCCTGCCAAAAAAAAAAATAATAAAGCTTTTCCTGCTAACTTTATTAGTCAGTTGAATTTCAAGGATATCATTACTGAATAACATCTAAAAGCTCTTCATGATATACACAGCACATCAATGCATGAGCACTCAAAAATGATGATTCAGAATATGAGGACAGTGAAGAATAACAAACATTAGCATTGATTTGTCTTTAATTAAGGGTACCTTGAGAGCTCACTATGCCTAATTGATTTATTTATTTTTGTTGCTGTTGCTGTTCAGCTAACTAAAAAATCAATGGCTTCTCCTATACATATTAGGTTTTCTATGGCTGTGTAGTTGCAACTTAAAACCTGTTCTGTCTTACATAAAAGATATTCATTAACTGACCATTATATATACTCAGTGCTACACAGGTTCCTTATATGAAGTCATATCTATGTATTGGCAGATTTTGTAGCTTCACTTATTTTTGTTTTATCTTATCTAATTTAATGCCATGAAAATCTAATTTGAAAATAGCATACAAAATTTTACAATTTAATCACAGTAAAAATATTTCCATGCCACTTCCTTCTCAAGACTTTTTTATGCAGGAACTACTCAGACAATTTTATCTTACAAATGTAAATTTTACATTTCCAACATACAAATGAATTGCTTTTCCCAAGTATATTTACATGCAAATTAGTTTGACCTTAGCAGGCCTTCATTCACAGAAACAATGTTACATATAATAATAACCCTATAAAGTTGTCTAACATGTCAGTTTTAAAAGTACCTTCACAGCTATATTTTTACCCATCTTGGAAGGAATCTTTAGGAAGTTATGTGGGTATTGTGATTTCCTTTATATAAATAATTAAAAATAGGCTGAAAGATTAAAAGGGAACTACTCTATTCCTCCAACCATAAAACACATTTAACACCGAAAGTATGGGTGTTTCCCCAACACTGACCAATTCTGCAACTCTTCCAACACCAACTGGACATCCTACAGTTTAATTATGGTACTATTTGAAATTAGCACAGGCTCTATTGATTAAGAGCTCATTCACATAAGATTGCACAACTACCCCTCTACACATACACACACACACACACACACACATACACACACACACACTTCAGACACCATTAGCAAGTCCCAAGTTGTCACCTACACTTTCTGTCCAACTGGCTATAAACCAGGACTTCTCATAACCCCTTCTTAAGTTTAAATAATTTGCTCTAATGGCTCAGGGGAATACTTGCATATGTACATATACTGGTGTATTATAAAGAATATTAATGAAAAGCCAGATGAAGACTTGCATATGGTCTTGAGGTCCTGAATGATTGTGAACATAAGTGCTTCTGTCACCAAATTGTGTTGCACCACCATTTTGACACATGGATTTCTTCATCAACCCAAAAGCTCTCCAAACTGCATAGCTCAGGGGTTTTTTTGTTTGTTTTCTGTTTTGTTTTGTTTTGTTTTTTAAGGCTTCATCACATAGGCATGGTAAATAATGAACTCAATCTCCAGGACTATTCTCCCCAGAGGAGAAAGGATAGAGTAGAAAGTTCCAAACTTTCATCTTAACTTGGTATTACTGGTAATTGGTCCCCATCCTGAAGTAATCTAGGGCTCCCAGACACCATTATTATTGGTGTCATATTATTAACATACAAAAAAAGAAAAAACAACAACAACAAAAAAAACACTATTACTCTAAAGATTCCACAGGTCTTAGAAGCACTTGGGTCAGGAACCAGGGGTAAAAATCAAATGTTAGAGCAAGAGATGCAGAGCGGGGAGGCAGAGGCAAGGAAGGGGGGCAGTTTAGACAAGAACCTAGTATAAAGGAACCATGGACATGGACAACAGGTGGGATTGACTTTGTGGGGAATGGATGGGTGGGGAGGGGGACAGAGGGGGGCAAAAATGGGATGGATGTAATACAACAACAATAAAATTAAAAAATAAATAAATAAAAATAAGAGATGCATTAGCACCGCTATTACACAGAAAATTACAAGGATTTTCAGAGCTCTGTGTCACAAAATGTTGTGACTTATCCAAGGTAATGTGAGTCATAAGTGAATCAGTAAATTAAAATTAAAACTCAAGCTTTCAGCTGCTAGGGTAGTACTTATTCCATCATAATAAATTATCTCATAAATATTAGTTAAGTTACTTGGGATGTCCAGTTCTCTCTCAGCAAATATTGTACATTGTCTTTGAAATATATTAGGAAATACTGAAATGGTGGTGACTATGTGAAACAAATAAAATAGATAAGATTTTTGATATTTATTTCTAAAAAGAATACTTTGAGAACCTAGTATAAAGGAACCATGGACATGGGCAACAGGTGGGATTGACTTTGGGGGGAATGGGTGGGTGGGGAGGGGGACAGAGGGGAGCAAAAAGGGGATGGATGTAATACAATAACAATAAAATTTAAAAAAAGAAAAAAAAGAATTAAATATCAAAAATCTTATCTATTTTATTCTTCGAGAACACTCTGAAAGGATATTAATTGAAATGGGAATTTGGGGTTACAACACTGATTATTTTATATGAAAATATATGAAACTATTATTTTCTTAATATTAGCAAATATAAAATATGACAGGGGTCTTACTGAAAAAAAGGGGCCTTTTATAAATCAATAAGAGACAAGAAAACAGAAGACGAAAAAACATCCTCTTAAAAAATTATTGATTTTAAGAGAGATAGAGACGAAGGGAAAAACGTTGGTTGCTTCTTATCTGTGCTCTGACCATGGATCAAACCCACAACTTTGGTGTTTCAGGGTAATGCTCTAACCAACTGAGCTATCTGGCCAAGGCAAGAGAGAATTTCTTAAGGTTTGCATGAGAGAGCTGAAAGAGAAAAGCAGAGAAGGCATGATATGAATTGAAATGAAATGTGAGTGAAGAAAAAAAATGAGCAAAACTGAGGACCATGAGGTATGCTAGGTATCAGAGACAGAGAAAGAAGGCAGAGCTCCATCCTTTTTCTTTCTTTGGAAGAACCTTGGAAAACTAAGGTACATATAGCAGACAGGCCTTAAGGTGGCTCCAAAGACCTTTACCTTCTGGTTTTAGCCTTTGTGTAACCTCCTCCTCTTGCTACATCCTGTCTTTCCATGTCAACCAGATACTTAGTTAGTTATCCATACCCAAGCTAGACAAAAGCTATATGATGTTACTCCTTGAGAAAATCTGAATACTTTCTTCTAATATGGGCCAAATAGGAGTGGAGCATTCATTTTAGACCATCCTTAGATAAAAACAGCAGTTTACTGGGACTGGCCTCATAAGGTTGATATGGATACAGTTGCACAAATTTCTGTACTTTAATGTATAAATTTCTCTTTACTCAATTTTTACATTATTTTTGCTGGTGTATGAATATCACTGTCAGAGATATAAGTGCTTTATCAAGAAGTGAACTATATAAATGTCTTACTATAACCTTACAGCTATTAGCCTATTAAGAAACTGTAATCTTCACAATAGTGATCAAAGAATAACTAAAATGTGTGAAAAATAGCAGCAGCAACAAGAAGACAGGAAGGAAGGAGAGATGAAAAAAAAAAAAAAAAAGGGAAACAATAAGATGTGGTATTTAATGCAGGGGAAATTACTTGGAAAGGTTAATGATCCTGGTGGTGGTTTTCAGCTGGTCAATAGCGCTGAGCAGTGAAAACCCCAGGGTCATTCACAGAAAGTCTCTTGGTTTTCAGAACAATATTGCATTGATGTAAAACTTCGTAACTCCAGTTTGTAAAAGTATTCAAAAGTGGAAAAATCAAAGTCATCTCTCATTACACACCATTGACTTCTCAGCATAATAATAGGTTTCATTCTTTTTTGCTCTTAGGCTACTTTTCCTTGCCTGCAGCACTTTGGAAAAATTAAAATATTGAACTTGCCTTTCCACCTTGTGCTGCTCCACATGTTCTTGGATCATTAAGGTTTTAAGTAACTTTGCTGCCAGTAAAGAAAGCTATGAGCTCCTCACACCTAGTATTTGTGGTTATAAAACCAGGGCCAGAATAAGTCTCAGCCGTTCCTGCTCATATCCCTTGCATAGTCCTGATTTCAGCTCTCTATCTGTATCTCTTTAAATCTGTTCCTTATACATTGTCCTCCAGCTCACTGATCCGACCCTCTGCTTTCTCTAGCCTGCTTTTATCTCCTTCTACCGTGTTCTTTAATTTGGAAATTGTACTCTTCATTTCCTCCTGGCTCTTATTGATAGTTTCCACATCCTTTTTAATGCTAGTGTAGTTCTCAGTCAATTCCTTGTAGCTTCCCTGGAGTTCTTCATAGTTCCTGGAGTTGTTTGTAGTTTTTTTTTACCTTACTGAGCTCATTGAGCTTCTCTATCATCATTATTTTGAATTCTGTGTCTGATAATTTGCTTGCCTCTATTTCATTTGGCACTCTTCCTGGGGATTCCTCCTTTCCTTTTGCCGGGGAATCAGTTCTTTGTCTCGCCATTTATGTGACTCTTCTTGTTTGGTTTTGCTTTTTAGATTGGGCTTTTTTGAGTTCCTGTCTTTGGGGAGTGACCTTTAGTTGTTAATCCAATCAATCTGTGATCCTTGGTCAGTTTTAAGCACCTCTGGGCAGAACAGGTTGATTCAGTTGTTAATTCAATAAACCTGTCATCTGAGGTCAGGTTTAGGCGCTGCTGGGTGGGGCGGATTAATTCCTGTGAGCAGGGCTGTAGCTTCCCCTCAGGCTCCCATCCTTTGGAGAAGAGTGGTCTGCCGGCTTTATGGGGGATGGGACATTAGAAAATAGTGGTTGAGAGCTAGGCATAAAATGCCAGATAGCCTGAATTCAAGTTTTATGTATTACAGATTATCTGTGTTAACTATTGTTCTTGCCTGCTTATTTCTCTAGGATCCCTTAATCAGTAGGGAGAAAGGAGAACTTTGCTCCTCACCCCACACAGCATCTCAGGAGATTTTGTCCTCTTATGTCCTGATTAAATTGAAAGTTACTGAAGGATTATGTTCCACGATGTTGGTCTTCTCCCACATCTCCAATAGCCCTGAAGACAATGCTTTCTATCTGGCTGACATCCAATTTTTTAAAGGGGGCCAGCTTAGGCTCAGCTAGCCTAGTGACCAGAAGTTAGAGGAAAGATCAGGAGATAGAGGTTCATATGATTCCCTCCAGTTCTAGAGAAAAACTGAAAACAAGTGGTAGCCCTTATCTGGTCCAAAGATAAGGACCAGATATCTATATCTGGTTATAGATATAAAGACCATCCTTTAGAAAATCAAAATTGTTCTTCAATTGCCTACTGTAATGGGTTTATTAAATGAAGCAAAGTATGCCCACCTCAAATTGAGGGGAAAGAGGTTAGAGAACCTCTTACTTGCTGACATAGTCAGTGTGTGCAGAAAATTAAAAATTCAAGTCATCCTATCTAAGAGGCTAAGTGAGGATCAGAATAAGATCTTATAGAAGGGAACCTAACATCTGGTGGCCAAATCCATGGCTTACATTGAGAAATAAGAGATAAATATGAGTCAAGAGTTGATGTTGCTGAGTGGGAAGTATTGATGTAATAAACATCAAAGAGGTTTGTAAACTGAACAATTAAAACAGTTCATGGTATATAGTTATACATAACAATAACAACAACAATAATAATACTCATTATTATTATTTTCCTCATAGTTTGCAGCTGGATAGCACCTAAGGTTGAAGAGAGGAAGTATATTTGAAAATATGTGAGTCAAAAATACAAGCATTCAGTCCAAACATGTTTTCAACACCAAGGCTTTGGGGACATATTAAAAGGTCCAAGAGAGAAAACTATGTAAGAAGAAAATGCAAAACATCAAAATTAAGTTTTAGAAGTGGAGCCCAGAAAATTGCCTTAGGGTTACTAAAATAGAGCCTTGAGTTGAAGTATGATTCTGTGACTGTTGCCCAGGGTGTACGCAGGAATTGACCTATACATCTAAACTTAACTCCACCCAGTAAAATTTCCTCCAGATTTTCTAAGAATTTCTACCATTAATAAAAATGCCTGAATCTTATCCTAACATTCAGTTGGTTTTCTGGAGAGGAAAACAGTTGGTAGTCTTAGGTCATGCTCTTTCATAAATCTAATACTTAATCTTGAGAAATGTGATTTACAAAATAGATAACTGAAATAAAAGGATAAAATTGCAGATTTAGATGAGGGGGATGGTCATAAAAAGAACGAAAATTGGTAGAGAGAATGGTTACTTTAATTTTAACAGTGTCAGGAAGAAATATTTCTAGACAGAATAGGAACACAGCAAAAGAAATGGTTTGAGTTAGAGCCCCAGCATTGGCTGACAGAAACAGGGACTTACAGAGAATTAAGGGAACCATTGACTGAGGAGAGATTGCAGTGCTCCTGCAGCCCCATGTCATTGGGTTGGGTTCAGGGTTTTCTTTTGGTTTTCTGTACAAATTTCATGCTGCATCTTACTGGAGAAGCCATTCAAATAGTTAAAGAAGTGGAGTTGAATGTTTAAGAGCTCTGGCTCTGAGTCACACTGGACTTTGAGTCCTGGCTCTGCCACTTTTAACTATGTAATGTAGAAGAAGGTAGGAAGTATGATTTTGGAGAAATGGGTAGGAGTGAGGGAATAGATGGTACACATTGATTGTGTACCATTTTGGAGCCAAGCCACCCTAATGTTGGACCTCTCCTAACCAAGCTCACTTGGGAGAGGCAGAGAGTTCCTTTCTTTCATTCCTAA
Source organism: Noctilio leporinus (assembly GCA_004026585.1). Lineage (NCBI taxonomy): Eukaryota > Metazoa > Chordata > Mammalia > Chiroptera > Noctilionidae > Noctilio > Noctilio leporinus. The sequence goes on from PVIW01003821.1 coordinate 20,381, forward strand.
GTTGACTGTCATTTTCTAATTACCCCAGAAATACTATCTGAACTAGAGCATTGGTCAGGATAGCTGAGGCCAGAGATAATCTATACAGTTTAAAGGGGAGCAGCTTAGACAAGAACCTAGTATAAAGGAACCATGGACATGGACAACAGGTGGGATTGACTTTGGGGGGAATGGGTGGGTGGGTGGGGGGACAGAGGGGAGCAAAAAGGGGATGGATGTAATACAACAACAATAAAATTTAAATAAATAAATAAATAAAAATAAAAATAAAAAAATAAAAATAAAGGGACCAAAGTCCACACAAGTGACAGCTTTGACTGTTGCATGACTGATTGAAAGGTGCCACATGAAGAAGCCAGAAAATAATTGTCAGGGAAATAAGGAGGTAGCTAAAGTCTATAAAATGTTTATTGGACTTCATTTTAGCCAAGCTAAGTAATATGTAAGTAATATACATGTAATCAAGTTTAGTCTTTACAATGGCTAGATGACACAGATAATATAATCTTAATTTCATAGAAAACTAAGGATCAAGTAGAGAAAGAAATATGCCCAAGATCATAAAACTAGTACAATAAAAGCATAATGTTAGGCTGAATTTTATCTTTTTCTATCCTCCGATTCTTTCTCTCATCCATTCACCTATTAGTAGTGCTAATATAAAAACATGAAGATAATACAACTTCATGTATTTCAAATTGTCCTTTAGCCCAGCCATTTCCTAAGCCAGCCCAGCCCCTTGTCTAGCATGGTGCACTGAGAGTCTGATGCTGCTGTTTTCAGCAACTTGAATGTTCTATCTTTTGGGGAAATAATGTCTGAAGATTATATCCAGATGGCACCGCTGGTGCTTAACAGAAACAGTGTCTTCCGTCAATAGTTTTATTCTCTGAATCATAATCCAATGACACAAATCCAATTAGCTACAGGGATGTATGATATATCCTCACCCCCACCAGCAGCCGCCATCACCAAGCAAGCAGGCACTCTAATTACTCATTCCCAAGATCTCCTATTTCCCCTGGTCCCCATTGGAGACATGCCATACAAGCGTGTTACCTGAGTAGTTAATTTAGAGAAGAAGCTCCTACCAGGTGCTGTTGGGCAGGTGGTCTCATGCAACAGAAAATTCAAATACTTTAGACTCTGACCTGATGAATTCTTATTTTCTTAGTTCATAGCCGCATGACCTTAGGTAATGCCTCTCTCTAAAATCCAAGTTTTTTATCTATATAATATTGATATTTGATGCTAATGCCCATCTCATTAGGACTAAGTGAGATACAATGCCCATCCAATAGCAAGCATTTAAAATGTTCTTCTTGGCCCTGGCTGGTGTGGCTCAGTAGATTGAGCACTAGCCTGCAAACCCAAGTGTCGCTAGTTGGATTCCCAGTTAGGGCACATAACCAGGTTGCAAGCCAGGTCTCCAGCCAGGTCCCCAGCTGGAGGCAGGTGAAAGGCAACCATACATTAATGTTTCTCTCCTTTATTTTCTCCCTCCCTTCCCCTCCCTGTAAAAATGATGAATAAAATCTTTTTTAAAAAAATGTTCTTCTTCCCTGTTTATTCAGACAGAGTAGTCAGTCACCATAATGGATTTTCTGATTTAAAAAGTAACTCCCTCTACTAACTTGAAATTCTTAAGACAGAAAAGTCTGTAGGGAAGGTAATGTATTAAACCATACCATCAATCGACACCTTAATTAGAACTCTGAGTTCCTTCACATGTTATGATATGACAAATAAACTGAAAGTATCTCCCTACAAAATAAAACTCTTTGTCTATGTTTTGATGGGGGGTAGACATTTGGAGTGAGCTTGAGAAAGAGGAGCAGCACAGGTCTCAGGACAGGTATGGAGAGGATCTACTAAAGATCCCTAAAAAGTGACGAGAAATATGAGATTATTTTATCTGCCAACATAGGGCACAAAAACATCTTAAAAATAATAGCAGGTTTAATATTTACAGGTATATGTTTATTCATTATGTATCTATCCTGGTGGGACATACAAGGTTTTACATTTTTTATCTCTATGTTTTTAATATCTACCATAAGTCTGCATGTCGTACATATTTCATAAGTATTTACTGACTGAATAAATAAACCACAAACTTCTAGTCATTAGGTCCTAGTAAGTGCCTACCTCTGCATTAACTTCTATGACTAAAGTATCATTTAACCTCTATAATTGCCCTTTGATGTGAGCATTGTCTTTGTTTATAAAGAAAAACACACTATAAAAATTTAAGAACTTTAATCAAAGTTACATAAGTGATAAGCAAATGGATCAAGATTCAAATCTAGGTCTATCTATCTCTAATCCATCTTTTTTGCATTGTACCTATTGGACAAAATATATTGAAGCTATTTGATTTCATAGTAGATGTTGTGATGTCATTGCTTATAACCCTTCAGAAATCACCTCTAAATGATGGCATTTTCTTACTGCAATTACTTAAGGACTATTTTTATTTTTCTGGCTGAGGGAGCATGCTTGGCCTACATACAGAGCAAGATTGAAATACCAGAAAATTAATGTCCTAACAAATCAATGACAGGTTGAGAAGCTGAAAAAAATCCCAGTTTATTTACCCGTTGGTTGGGTAAATGATACATATTCTGTAGTGCTTTCTCTGAGCCCCCAGCAGGATTGATCCCAGTTGTTCCAGGACTAACTTTCAAAATAACTCGCACTTGACTGACCTTTCCACTTTTCCAACTCACTAGACCACTCCACTCCTGGTACTTCCAAGAATCACATCCTTAATAAATTTCTTGTTCCCAAACTGTTTCCTTGGGGTCTGCCTCTCAAGAACCTGATTTAAGACATCTCTTCAGTGATTCCCCAGGACTCTCCATGGTCTGATCTCAGCAAAAGGCTTCTGAGGAAAGTTAACCTTAGGCCGTTGACAGCCAAATAAATAAGTTAGAATCAATGGCTGTATATCACTCTACCATACCCCAACTGGATATGCCCATTTCTTCATCAGTCTCATTCTGAATATCCCCATTTATATATGGAGGGGTCAGTGACCCCTCAGATATTTCTAGGAACTCTCTACATCAGAATGTTGTAATCCAACAAAAGACAAAGGTATGAGTACTTGCAATGGTTGTATGTATATATTTTATTTTATTGTAACATTAATAAGATATACTGGAAGAATATTTTTTAACTTAGTGTTAACCTTAATTTAATAGCTCTGATCACATACCCATTTTTCTTGATGTGATTAACTGATCATAGGAAAAAAGAATGATCAAGAATATGAACCTGGTATTTTTGGATGAGTAAATGTACATATGTATGTATGTATGTATATAAAAACATGAATGAAAAAGAAATGAATACACATATTAAGATAGGTTTATAGGAAACATTTATACAAAGAGATAAAATTAATATCTGATTATCTCAATTTTCTCCATCAGATAAAATGCTACATATTCTACTTAGAGAGGATAGACAGGCTTGACAGCTACAATAAAAGGATAGTTGAAAGAAATCAAAATATGAAAGAATGAACCAGGCAAATGTATTTCTGAGCGACTGGCTTTGAGTTCTATCTGACAACACCTAGGAGCTGGTAATGACCACCTAAAATGTACTCTGTATCAATTCCTCTTGCTGATACATTTCACCACAAAATGTGATATTTTTATTCACATCTATAGCATTATTGAGGTTTCTGGAGTGTTTTATTTTCAGCCATTTCATAACATCCATCTTTCTTGAGTTTTATTATTGACCCATAACTAAGTTATTTTGCCTTTCAGCATAGCTTATAGAGTGGTCTGAGAAATAAACTTGGGACTATAATTCAGGTACATTCAACTTAAGTTTCCATTTCGATTTAGGAAATTCAACCATACCCTATTAGTTTTGTTCATGAGTCACCTGTAAGCGTCTCATGGAAACTTTTTTGAAGTTACTTGATTGACAGAAAATGAATGTTAAATATATATATATATATATATATATATATATATATATATATATATATGTAAAGTTCAGAGTTATTTAGAAGAGAATTATAACATGATAGGGAAAAATAGTCATAAATATGGGCAAGCATGAACATTTAATCAGGGTTTAATAGCTCACTTTAATTCCATTATAGCAGCATGTCTGCCTTGCCCAGTATCGGGGCCCAGCTCAGAACTTAGTCCAGAGGAGACACTGAAATATTCATTAAACTAATTAATGAAGGATGAAAAATATATATTTTATTTTAAAACATTGGCTCATTCTTTTTTATTTAATCTTTATTTTACTTTTTTATCCTCCGCCCCCCAGCAATCTCCACATGGCTTATTCTTAAGGTGACCATGTTAAAATAGAGGCTTTGAGAGGAAACTCATATATTAATGTTAGACTATCTGTTGTTTTTTTTCTGTAAAGGTTTCAAGAAATTATATCTCTTTTATGAAAAGTGTTGCCATTAATTTCAGCAAAAAAAGAATCATAGGGACAAGTAGCAATACATTAGTGGTTCAATTGTCACCTCAACAATAGCCTTGAAGTAAGGTCCAGTCACAGAACACTACAAGGAAGATCTCCAATAAAATTGAACTCAGGCACCATGTCAACTGATAGGAACCATTTCCTTTGCTCTGTTCTTTCTTTTGTTCCTTATTCAATTTCCACCTGGCTTTCACCCTTCTTGAGTCATCTACTAGTCTCTGGAATGGGTCTTCTGAGATTTTAATACTCACAAACAACAAAGTGCATCCAAAACCAAAAAGGATGATACTCCAGTAAAGAGATTATATTAACTAATGAATAAAAGAAAATGGTCTATACCAGGGCACTTTTGTTTTAGTGGTAAACTCCTGAGTTCTTTTAATTCTTGTGTTTCCATAACACAGTAGTCACCCAGTCTGCAGTAGTTTTCCATTATTAAAGCACTATATTACTAAGAAAAATTTCAATTTGTTTTATTACAATTATTATTGCTATCATCATTTTTTCTGTTATTCAATATAGTTTTCCACACTTATTTTGAGTTTCTCCATGACTTTTGTAAGGCTGTGAAGGAATAGGATCTTTTTAAACCAAAGCATTTAAATGAAGGACAGAGAGAAATGTTGACATGAGCTCAGTGCTACATACATACACATATTTAATACGTATTATTATTTGAATTAAGTTGCATTAGTTTATTTGAAGATCTATTCTCCTTTTACAGTTTTGTAATATGTTTGACTTGAAAGATAATAATTTCTAACAACTTATAGATTTATATCCAGCTAAGTCATTTATGTGTTTTTATTTCTCCTGCAAAAGTTCATTTTAAGAGTTTCATACTTTAGATGGACCCAGTTTGCATATATACCTTATGATCATATTTTAAGAAATAGCGTTTAGGAACAAATTTTTCCTGTTCAACCACAAGAAAAGATTGTTAGAGCTCATGATTCAAATATAAACAATGGTAGAGTCATATGAATATTTTATACCAGTTTCCTGTTATTAATGAGTTATGCAGCACTGCAAATAATTAGGGTACAATCACAAACTACTCTTGCATGCATTACTGGTATCTAGCATTTCTCATTATTATTAGTAACTTGACTGAAACAACATTGGTTTTACATTGTTTATTTTTACTTTTGCGGCATTATCTGTTTTAACTTTTCTCTTTCTGGGACCAAGAAATAATTCTTAAGCACATAGAATATAATTTTCTAACATACTAATGGATGATCCCATCTGATAAAATAAAATGTGATATATAATTCCCATCTGTTACAATTTCAAATGCATAAATTCTGTTCCATGGACAATGTCTGTAGAAAAAATAGAGAGCAATTTACGGTAAAAAAGCAGAGGTTAAGCAATGTTTATACTATAACTTCTGAGAGTTTCCATGACCTTGACATGCCCATATTATTACTTCAAAAATACAAACTATATAATCTAGAATAAGAAAACAGAAAGAAGAAGAGAGTAAGGTAGCATTTTTCATTCACCTATTGCTTAACACTGTTATTAGTTTAGAGCTCCTCAGAGAAGAACCTAAGGATCTAAGGGCACGTGATACTGGTCAGAAAAATAAATTCATCATTAACTAAAGGATAAGTAGATTATTTTCTATTCAGCACGCAGGTACCAAAACTGATATCACATTTTTCTACCCAAGTAATTCTAATTGTTAGTACATTGACCTTAAAACATCCCTAACACCCATGTCCTCTCCAACAACGCAGAGCTAGATATGTGCTAGTGCCTAACACATATGTTTTATGTGTTAGGTCTATTTTCTTGTCCATATCTCTCACTATGTTGTAAACTTTGAGACCAAAATCTGTCTTGTTTACTGTTGTATTACCCGGTCTCCAAGGTCACTGAAGCTCTAAATTTCACCCTTCTAGAATGAAGTAAATGCATTTAAGATACCTTGTGTGTGTGTGTGTGTGTGTGTGTGTGTGTGTGTGTGTGTATGTTTTAAAGATTTTAATTCATTATTTTTAGAAAGAGGGGAAGAGAGACATCAATGTATGGTTGCTTTTCACCTGCCTCCAGCCACAGACCTGACTGGAGACCTGGTTTGCAACCTTGTTATGTGCTCTGGCTGGGGGATCGAACCTGCAACCTTTGGGTTCGCAGGCGGGCGGGCGCCTGATCCACTGTGCTACCAGCCAGGGACCTTGCATGTTCTTATAAAGAAAAAAATGACAGAATTTCTCCCCAAGACCTAATGACCTGCAATATCATATTAAAAGTTATTAAGATGTTAACCAGATAACAATTATTTTATATTAAATCTAATATTGTGGCAAATGTGGTCATGGGAAAATATTAGAATGCTTCAAATGTAGTACAAGTCATTGCCTAACAAATTCATCCACTTAAGTGAACTTTAACTTGTTCCCCATGTGTCCCATTAGAAAGTAGCAGCATTTTGTGGTAGCTCATTTATATATTAGATACATAAAAATACTTATTTTATTTAGGTAGTATGTATGAATATGTTTTTATTGTATAAGCACATAGTCTTCTGTTATCTAGTTAATATACAAGTATTGTGCATTCACTAGTATTTCATTAAAACAATTTAGGATATAGAATATTACTTTCTAGGAATTTAGAAAACATTTTTACCAGGTATTTATTTTTTTAAAGATATTATTGATTTTTTTTTTAGAGAGAAAGGCAGGGAGGGAGGAAGAAAGGAAGAGAAAGAGCAATGTATAGTTGTCTTTCACCTGTCTCCAGCTATGGACCTGGCTGGAGACCTAGCTTGCAACCTGGTTATGCGCCCTGACTGGGAATTGAACCAGCAACCTTTGGGTTCACAGGCCAGCACCTATATGCACTGAGCCACCAGTCAGGGCCAGTCTTTATTTTTTTTATCAACCTTGGATTTCACATGAATTTAGAATTGACCTCACTGCACTTGTAAACAGTTATTAGCTCAGTTAAATAAAATTGCAGTTCAGAAATGGGCCAGTATTTCTCTCATTAACTCTGATTTCCTTTTGGATAAGAAAACGCTGATGTCTTGATAATTATTCTGCTGTCATACTGACCTCACGCTCTAAAATATTTTTCTAATGACAAACATTATTTTTTTTAAAAACAGTTTCTTCCCTTACCCATGGTGTTTCTAAAGCCCTGAAAGCTTCTCCCAAAATTGATTAGAAATAGATGAGCAAAACAGAAGCAGAGGCATGGAAGCATGGAACAGACTGACAGCTGTCAGAGGGGAGGGCAAGGGGGCACTGGGTAAAAGAAGGTGAAGAACATGTCTGCATAAACCCTGGACACAGGCATTAGTGTGGTGATGACCAGAGGGAAGGCAGGGAGGGGTTCGGTGGAGGTGGGTAAATGGAGTGAGGGGGCAGAATCAGGGACATCTGTAATCGTTGACAATAAAAATAAAGCTAAAAAGGGGTAGACTGGACTATTTTAAATTGTTTTGCTATAAAGAGCAATCATACTGCATGATACCCAGGCGAGCAGCAGCTGGAGAAGTGGCACAGCAATTGGTCACCAGATGGCCATTTTTTGCCCACTGGCCCAGGATGCCATGGCTCAGGAAGCGGGGAAATCCAGATGGAGAGGCTGGGGCTGCAGGCCCTGTGATTCTGTTCCCCTGGACACTGCTCCATCCCACGCCTTAACTCTCTCTTTGCTTTGACCATAACTTAGTGTCCTGTTTTCTAATGTCTCCTTATCAGTATTGTCTTACTAACCAGTTCTATCGGCTATTGGAAAAACTGTTGTTGCATGCCCAGAGAAACAGAGTACCACAATTATAAAGCCTTTTTCTGCAGGGATCTGCAGCCTTCTGCCAGCTGCTATTTGTCCAGCGTTCCATTGCTGTCACATTCCCATGTGAGCATTGTGCCCCTCTTCTCAGGCCTCAGATTCCACTTTGCTGAGATTTCTCACTTCTGGGGATCTGTACTATTGCTGCTGGAACATTCTGCTAGAATATGGCCTTTTACGCTCATCCAGGCCATCAATTTGTTGATTTAATGATGGCTTCTTTTGTTTGATGAGTTTCCTCCCAATGCATCCTTATCCTCAAGAATTGCCTATTTTAGGTTTAGTCCTCAAGAGATACTGAATTTATAAAAAATACTGAATTCAGACAAAGTGACTATGGAAAGTCTTGTGGTCATAAGGAGGGTGAACATTGTTGTTATAGAAATATGAAAACCTGAAGGTGGACTAAAGCAAATGAGTGGAGTTTTGAAGTGCTTTAACTCATATGAGAAATAACATAATGTTGTAGATATGGTTTGAGCACTAGTTTAATCATGTCTTAATTGTGTGACATTGGTAAAGGCATTTGAGGTGCCTCAGTGCCAATATTCTTCTTTGTAAAATGAGACATATAACAGTATATACCTTACCTGGCAGAGATAAGGCTTAACCATACTCATAGACATCAAGTTCTCTGGAAAGTGGTTGCAGGGAAAAATATTCCAGAAAGTAGGTATTATGATTAACTGGAGGTGCCATGTATTCCAAACATCAGCTTTGCATTGAGCATCATTCATTCAACATCTATTTAGCTTTCCAGTTCACTGATGCTGGTTGGCCTGACTATATTTACAAAAACAAATAGAAGACTATCTTGCCTTAAGAAATAAATGCAATGTGGAAGGTTATTCAGAAACAAAAATATGGGCAAGTATCCAAAAAAATTGAAAATAACTCTCACTGACCAAGAATTTTTAGGTTATAGTCAACAATGAAATTAAGCAAATTCAGACTTGTCAATTGATAATTTAGGGACAAAGTAGATGGCTTGATCATATCTGGGGAGATGGCTGTCTTTATGTAAGCTCCTTGTACCAAACATTCCAAAAAGACTGTTACTCATTCTTCTTTCTCAAGTAAAGGCATCAAGCTGTTGAGGTAATAATATTACATTTTGAATCACACATTTTTATTACTGCTATACACAATTTCACTCTAATTCTCTGCTTTTCTGCCACCCTATCTGTTCATGTGAGTGCTTTAAAAGGAAGGTACTCCAACCCTGACTGGTGAGGCTCAGTGGATTGAGTGCTGACATGTGAACCAAAGGGTCATGAGTTCAATTCTCAGTGAGGACACATGCTTAGGTTGCTGGCCAGGTACACAGGAGAGCATGAGAGGCAACCACACATTGAGGTTTCTCTTCCTCTCTTTCTCCCTCTCTTTCCCTCTCAAAATAAATAAAATCTCTTTAAAAGAAAAAAGGAAGATACTCAATTTATTTCTGGAAATGCAATCCATCTCATCCTTCAGGGTACACAATCAATGCTTTGAGCTTTACAGAGTTCTCACTGATTCTTCCAGGCCTCCAGCTGGATGTGATCTCTCCCTCCTCTGTCATAGTACCTTATGATAAATAGCAATTTTGACTTGAAGAACATTTGATTCACATACTTGATTTAATGCCCTTGTCATGTTACTTGAGAACTGGTTGGGGTGTGTGTGTGTATGTGTGTGTGTGTGTGTGTGTGTGCTAGGTTCAATTTTGTTTCCAAACTCTTACAAGCATTCCTTGAATATTATAGAGGCTCAATATGTATTTGTTAAATGCATGAATTTTCCAGACTTTAAATTCCCTAGATTCTGTTTCCCATGAGGGTAAAAATTATGCTAATTGTGTCATAGACAGGGCCTAGTATGTAAATCAGTTAAAGTAAGCGCTCAACAGATTTTGCTTGGTGACTAAATGTATTGGACATACTTATGTCCCATGGAGATGTTTCAGTTAGAGGTAGCCTCATTTAGATTTGTAGAGGACAAACAGCAGCTCCATGACCCATCTTGACAGGCTTTTAATAACCGAGAAGACCAGCGGCAAGCATCAATGTACAAGAAATCGCACAACAGCACAAAAACATAATAAAATGTGGAATAAATGTTTCTATCTTAATTCAGCAACTTTTTCCACCCTTGTGCTCATTGGACAGTTACCTTCTTAAAAAACGCTAATTTGTGAGCACACAACTCTGGAAATCTTAACTGAAAGTGATTATTTAAAATCATATTAAAATGCATATGCCTTAAAATGCACCATAAAAGTTTATAAGGCAGTGGCTCTCTCAGGTTACACATGGGAGGTATTTTCAACTCAGATATACATAAAGCTTTTGTACTTAGTGTGCATGAAGTCCTCTAATAATTTAAAAAGAATATATGGCATGACAAATGTAACAGTGCACAATAAAACTGCAACTTACTGGAATGCTCTAAACTGTGTTCCTCTCATTAACCAAATTAAACAGATAAGTGAGAATTAAGCAGGGACATTTTTTTCCCTCTAAAATCATTGCAAGTTTCAATTACAACTCCCTATACAGTAGCCTCCTAACTGGACCATTTATCTCCCACTCTTGTCCCTCTACCATCTATATGCACACAACAGCTCCTGATACTTTTAAAACCTAAGGTAGATTATATTGTTACTCATTACTTGAAAATTAAAATTCAAAGTTTTTGTGGCCCTGGCTGGTGTAGTTTACTGGATTGAGCACCCAAGGGTCGCTGGTTGGATTCCCAGCCAGGGCACATACCCAGGTTGCAAGCTAGGTCTCCAGCCAGGCCTGTAGCTGGAGGCAGGTGAAAGGCAACCGTACATTTGATGTTTCTCTCCCTCTCTGCCTCCCTCCCTTCCCCTCGCTCTAAAAATAATAAAATCTTTTAAAAAAAAATTTTAAAAAATCAAAGTTTTTATTTGTTGGGAGTTTTTTGGTTACTGTTTCAATTTCACTAGGTATATTCTGTGTGTTAAGATTCTCTGATTCTTTCTGATTTAGTTTTGAGAAATTGTGTTTCTAGGAATTCATCCAGTTCATTCAGGTTGTCCAGTTTGTTGGCATGTAGTTGTTCATAATATTTTGTTTAAAATTTTTATATTTATTTGGTGGCAGTTGTTATTTCTCCTTTTTTTCCCTGATTTTATTTATTTGTATCCCTCCCTTTCTCGAGGACTCTGGTTAATGGTTTGTCAATCTTGTTTGTCTTCAAGGAACCAGCTCTGGATTCATTGATATTTTGTATCATTATTTTTAGATTCTCATTTATTTCTGTTCTGATGTATATTATTTCCTTTATTCTATTCACTTCATGGCTTTCTTTGTGTTCCTTTTCAAGTTTCCATAAAGTCTAAAGTTAGTTGTTTATTTGAACTTCATTTGTTTGAGATAGGCCTGTAATTCTAGGAATTTCCCTTTTAGAATTTTTTTCCCTTTGTCCCAGAGATTTTGGATTATTGTGTTCTCACTTTCATTTGTTTCAAGGTATCTTTTGATCTCTTCTTGATCTTGTTATTGGCCCATTCATTGTATAGTAACATGTTATTTAGCTTCCATGTCTTTTTATATTTTGCCATATTCTTGTGAATGATTGATTTCTAATTTAATAATATTGTGGTCAGAGAAAATACTTCATCTGACCTCAATCTTCTTTAATTTATTGAGACTTACTTTGTGTCCTAACAAGTGGTTTATCCTAGTAAACATTCCATGTGCACTTGAAAAATATATATGCATTTTATAAAATGTATATATAAAAATATGTTGTATTATTTATTTTTGAATGGTCCTTTTTTATGTTTTCTGTCTTTTTTCATGCTGTTGACTATTCTTATAATCTTTACCTTGAACCCTGTATCTGCAAAAAGTTTGCCTCCTTTTCATTTAGTTTTTCTTCTTGAGGGTTCTTTTCTTCCTTCATTTAGGGCCTGTTTCTTTGTCTTCCCATTTGTCTGCTTCTTTGTGATTATTTCCATGTGTTAGGTAGATCTGAAAAGACTAGTTAGACCTCTGTCTAACATTGCCTGTGACTGACTCTGGGAAACCTGTTTGGAGTTATCAGCAATCCATAGCTTGTGCCTCTCTGTGCGGAGCCTGTTTCTGTGCAGAAACAATGAAGCTGTTCACCAAGGTCAGCTTTTACCAGCACTGAGCCTAGGAGTGGGTAAGTTCAAGTCTCAGAGCTCCCAGAGATCTGCCTTAGATGTTAAATGTAATCACTGATATAGCTTCAAAATGTACTCAACAGCCCAGCTTTTAAAATATTTTTGTAAGATTTTTTATTTATTATTTTTCAGAGAAAGAGGAAGGGAGAGAGGAAGAAAGGGAAAGAAACATCAATGTATGGTTGCCTTTCACCTGCCTCCGGCTAAGGACCTGGCTGGAGACCTGGCTTGCAACCTAGTCATGTTGCCCTGGCTGGGAATTGAACCAATGATCTTTGGATTCTCTGATTTGGATTCTCTGATAAGGCTGGTGCTTTATCCACTGTGCCACCAGCCAGGGCCAAAAATATTTTTTTTACCAATGGAAATAACTAAGGGTGAGAACCATAACTATAGGTCTTACTACATGATTCTTAACTCGGGATGCATATGGGAATCATCTAGAGAGGGTAAAACCATTCTGACTCCAGGGTCTCTCTGCCAGAGATATTTATTTAATTAGTTTTGGTTGGGGAACAAGGATGGGCATATTTAATAGCTCTCCAAGTGACATTCAACCATAGTTGAGATTTTGTATGTTAAAGAGTTAGCAGATAGAATGAGCAACCATTGATGGGTTTTAAGTTGGGAAGCAACAGGATCAAAATTTAGGGAATAATAAAACTTTCCAAATTTACTCTTTACATATAATTTTTATTTACAAACAGATTAGCAGTTTCCACCTCTTTTAATACTTGAGTCATTTTAACTCCTCATATAGAATAGCAACTCATCTATAATTTATTAGATTAATGAAGTCATTTAATAAGCATTTATCGATGACCACATGTCAATAAGATGCCACAGCACATTTATAAATACAAGTCATTCTGTCTGTGTTTTTACTATGTGCCATAACCTATCCTACAGTAAAATTCGGGAAAATGAACAACCACAGTTCTACTTGTTAGTGTGTTCACTCTTCCTCAGGAAGACAGAAAAATGCATGAGTGAGTGAGATTTCTTAGGAGTAAAGAAATTTCATAGGAGTAAAGATAAGGAAGTGATCTATTTTTGAAACCCAAAGAAGAATCAGCTATAGAAGCCTTAGATAAGAGGTGCCATTTGCTTCAGGACTTAAGACTGTTGCAAATTGACTAAGGAGACAGGAGAGTCCAATTCTTCTAATTTGGGGAAATGGCAATAGCTATGGGCTGAGGGAAGCATGAGAGGTTGTGCTCCATTTGAAGCAATCAAAGACAAACAGTGGCAATTTTTATCTGATATACCACAAGAATTTTTAAAACATGCAGTACCTATTTAGTCAGAGACAATGTCTTCTTTTCCCTTAAATTGTCAAATTTTTAAAAATGACAATAGCCAACACAATAGCTATCCAGTGTGAATACCCTATTTTTAACCATAAACATATAAGTAATATAATATAGTTACATCTTATCGGTCATGTTGTATAATAAGTTTGGGTAAATTCTTGGGTCCAGAAATTCTTATATATAATTATAGGCACCTGATTTTTAAAAAGTCTATTTGGAGAAAAAGTGTGAGTAATATTTTTTGTAAATCCCCATATAACATGGTTGTTAGGTTCCTTTAAAAATGCTGTGTTATTCAAATCTATCTTATACAAAACAAAGAACTAGTACAAAAAAAGCAGGTTAGTTTTCAAAGATTAAAAAAACATACTATTATATTTTTATAAGTAAGAGAAATCTTTAGTAAAGCAATTTTCACCAAAAGCACAACATATAAATATATATTAAATAATGTTTTCTTCATCATCACTACTAAGCACCATTAACTGACGGCATTTCCTCTTTGACAAGATATCATCCTCCTCTGATCCTTCTTCAGCATTATCTTGACTTCTATCCTGTACTTTTGCAAAAAAAATTATTTTAGATTGCTTGTTTTTAGCTGAGAGATCTTTAATTTTGTTATATAGTACTAAGCACTTGTGAAGTTCTCTCTTAAACTTCTTTCAGTAAAAGGATCTTCATTTAGGAAATATAGCTCCAACTGTTCTGCTAAATTTAAGCCATTCTTTAAGATTTTAGAGTAAAGTATACAACTTTATATTTTGCTCTTGAAAGCTCTTATTACATTTCATATTGTTTGGGGACTTCCCTATTTTCAAATGAGACATTTTTTGCTCTTAAAAAGCTCTTATTATGCTCCACATAATTCATAAACCATGTTAGTGTGAAACTGTGTTCTAGGATGCTGTGTTTTACAGGGATTACCTGTATCTATTTTTGTCAGAGCTGCAAAAATATAATATATATTTTAGTATGCTACAGAATTTTAGTGCCACAAGGTGAAAAAGGTTGAAAATTCTGTCAGATTATAGGATGTGCTGGAAGGGCTGGTGCAGATAATAACAAAATTAATTCATAGTGTATCAATCTCGTAAGAGCTTTAATTTCTCATAACAATTTCTTGATATTTAGAGAAAAAGACTTAAGAGGTTTAGTTTGGTAATGTTTCAAATTGAGAAATTAAATTTAAAATTTGAGTTAAGCTTTTTGGGTACAAAATAGAATGGCTCAGAGTGACAGCTATAATGCCAGCTTCTGTTTCCCTCTAAATTTGCAGTAAATCCATATGGCAGCATATACCCATAAAAGTCATTCTCATTGTACACAAATAGTGCCCATAATATTAGCCTGACTTAATATGTTCTGTATTGGCTTAAACTTTCTGTCTAATTTAGGGATTGTAAACTACTTCCTGTAAACCAAATTTACCCCATTGCCTGTTTTTGAAAATAAATTGTCACTGGAACACAGCTATTCTCATGTATTTACATATTATCTATGGATACTTTCACACTATAATGATAGAGTTGAATATTTGTGACAGAGACCAGATGGAATGCAAACCTAAAATATCTACTACCTAAGGCTTTACAGAAAAATATTGCCAACCTGTTATCTAACATGTGAGTAAATGCCCAATGAAAAGGAAAATTAGTTAGCTGAGAGGGGTAATTCCTTAAGGCACAGTTACTGTTTTACATGTTAGCACACAATTATGTGTGGCAAGTAAGGGCACAAAATTTGGAGCCATCCATGCCACATTTAAACCCCAGTTCTCCCATGTACCAGCTGTGCAAGAAACTTGGAAAGGTTCATAAACTTTCCTAAGTCCTAGACAAAGTTATAGGGTTCAGTTGTGAAGACCATTCATTCTGTAACTGCAGGGGCAACATTCATTTGATAGTCCATGAGAGTAATTATTATGGAATTACACAGTACATAATCTGTATGCCTCTAAATGCTTTACTCATCTTTTAAGTAAGTCTAATAATTACATTTATTAGCACAGGGCATAGCACAGAATATGTACTCAATAAATAAAGTCACTATGCAGATGGCTTGTTGTCTTGCCAAATCTCTTTCTCTCTTTCTTTATATTATAGTTTTAGACACAAACCATCTGGTTCAGGTCCATATTTCTTAATTTCCCTTGCAGTTAAGTGTGGTAATATAATTAACTTTTGAAAAAGGAATATGAGTAGAAGAAATAAGTACTTCCACATCATCTCTGATTTTATTTCTTTTCTCTGGATTGTGGCTTTTTCTTCCTCTCATGGAGTATGTTTGAAGGCATAACAGAAAACCAGCATTGTGCAGATGAGGGCAACACCCTTAGGGAGACAAAGAAACAAAAAGGTGGTAGGAAGCTAGGTCCCTGAATTATCTAAGAAATAGAACTTCCATGAAAAACTACAGAACAAACATATGAGAGAAGAAAAAACATGCAAGTATTTAGGCTACAAGTAGTGTGATGAAATCTTGCAGCGTCAAACTAGGAATCATGTCCAGTGTAGTTATGCTGTATGTACATCTCACAAATTGGTCATTTAGAAGCCATCCGAGTCATTAGATTGGTTATCAGAGATAAAAAGACCACAGTTGTATAATCTGTTGTATATGTATGGTTATAGTTAGTTATAGTTAACATTGTTATAGTTATAGTTAGTTATGGTTATGGTGATGATTAGGGTTAGGGTTATAGTTATATAGTTAAAATTGTTCTATTTTATTATTTGCCATTGTTGTTAATCTCTTAGTATGAAAATTTTATATTAAACTTTATCATTGGTATGTGTATATTTAAGAAAACATAGTATATATCTATAGTAACATCTCACTTAACATCTTTGATAGGCTTTTGAAAGTTAAGTGAAAGGATGTATAACAAAATCAATTTTATCATAGTTTAATTGATATAAACAAGAGCCAAGTTCCCACAGTATATCATAAACATTATAACAAAGCAACATTGAACAAAATGACATTATTCAAAGACCTGCTCTATAGAGTTTGGTATAGTCCATGGTTACAGGCGTCTCCTCAGGGTCATGGAATTTATCCCCCATGAATAAGGGAGGATTATGATATTTTATAATTTTTTTAAAGTCCCTTAGCCTTTATCTCAACTAATGCAGATATTATTTGTCATTATTATGTGTTCTATGTCAGTTCCCATCAAAATTTTTGACAAATGTTCCAGCTGATGAATATGTGCTAATGTGGTAGGGGTGGAGAAGGGTGATGGAAATATGTGAAGCATAAAAATTATCATAGAATAAAGTAGCATTTTATGGCAAGTGACTTAAGCTGTCAGGTACAACTATTGCTTGATTATAAACTCATTGTGACCTATGACATGTATCATTAATCTGTGAATCCCTAGCACCTACAACAGTGCCGTACCTCCAGGACTCAATGCAAATGGATGAGGGTACAGTAGCACAAGATGGGAGAAAATAAAGGTCAACAGTTTGAGTTATTTTATAAATATTAACTGAGTTTGGCATCACTGTCAACATATTAATATCAAATAAGATCTATAGCTTCAAAGCAAACAAAGAAATTTTAAAAATATGTTTAGATACACTAACTGTGGGGAAAATACCTTTGATCTTCTAAATATTTGGTGAAGAAAAACAACAGTAAGAAAATCCACAATGTTATGAAAACCCTCAGGAGAGGAATGATTTGACATTTAAGAGATCTCTAATTATATCTTTTTCCACTCCTGATCTCCAGCTTCAAAGAAAATAAAAAGACCAGAATCATGAAGAAGGAACAGAATGAGTCATATGCCAGGGAAGTGGTGAGAGAAAGAAAATGGGTCAGTAGAAATGAAGAAAATCTCACCAGCCTGATTGACATGGTGCCTGAACCCTTGTACCTTTTCTATATTATTTACAGGTTCAATTTTCATTTATTCATTCACTCAACCAACCAGGGACTAGGTGCTAGTTACAGTACTAGGAGATAGTGGTAAACTGATTAATGTTGCACAGTCCATGAGGATCTTATTAGGAGAAGATAGTCATGTGAACATAAATATTACTTATAAATAGAGGAACCATACAGCATGATTTTCCCAGGGCAGTCCAATTTAAACCTATAGAATACTGTAATTTTTGCTAGTATCCTTTCACTTTATAAAGTGTCCTAGGTTGAATGATAAATGCAATGCTATGATAGAACTCTTAATATTATCTCAAATGCCTGAGTGGTTAAGACTACCTTACGAGATAAGAAAATATCTCATACAGAGGAAATATTTAAAGTGACTATGAAATGTAAGTAGATATAAGCCAGGAAAGTAGGGCAGGGCTGGGTATTTCAGTCAACGGAAATCAAATTTCAAGGTTACAAGCAAGCATAGCACATTCAGGAAAGAAGAAGGAGGCAGAGAGGAGAAGGTATAAACAGAGTAGGAATGCTTTTGCACTAAATATCTATAGAAAATGAAGTACAATAGATTAAGGATGAGTAAAAGATTTCTGAGAATGAGGGTGGATTTGGTAACCAGAGTTTATCAGTGAGCTCCATTGTCCCAACAGACAACTCCACAAACATGATCCATGAGATCACGTGTATGAGCAAGTAAAAGCTGTTTATATTGATTTACATTTTATGAGAGGATAAAACAAATGGACAAAATGCTGAATAACAAGTATTGGCAAGAATGTAGAGGAAAGGGATCTCTTCTGTGCTGTTGGAAAGAATGTAAACTGGTGCAACCACCATGGGAAAAAATGAAGAATAGAACTACCATTTGATTCAGAAATTCCACTTCTAGAAATATATCCAGAGGAAATAAAATCACTGTTTGGTCACTTATAAAATGGATATAAAATACCTGTATTGTATGAATGTTGCATTAAATGATAAATTACATGCAGAGGACTCTAGATAGAAACTGGAATAGTCTTTTGAAAAATATCAGTTTCTTTCATTAGTTGTGTGTTGTGATCTTACTCTATCTCAATCATTAGAAAATGTCACAAGACTATCCTTCAAACGGACTTAATCAATTGAAGTTCTGTTTATCTACTTAGGAAAAATTCTAGATGAGCAAGAGTCATTTAGATATCAAGCACAGTTGGGGGATGGTAGATGTTCTAAGTCTGTAGAGAATCCTTAAGTTCTAAGGGAAGCAAAATTAAAAACTCATGGCCTACATGACTGATATAAAATCATAAAGGGAATTAAAAGTCATCTAGTCTGACTATATGATTTATTGAGTGGGAAACTGAGGTGAAAGGAGGTTGTCTTTTACCCCAGATCACAGAGCAAAGTGGTGGAAATTAGCCTAGCACCCAGGAGTTTTGAGTGCCAGGCAAGAGCTCTTTTGATTTCTCTCCTGATTGTGACATATATTCATTCATTCATTTTACAAATTTTACTAAGTAGCTAAGATGTGCCAGACCTTGTTCAAAATGTTGGATATTCACATAGTAAATAATCCAATTAATAGTTAAAATTTGTTGTAATCTTATTATAGGTAAAATAGTACTTTAAGTGACTTGTATATATTAACTCATTAATGTTTACACTTTTGCAGAGATGGTATTTTATATGCTTTCAGTATTTTGAAAGAATTAGTCAAAAGAAATTCCCATAGTTTAAATGTTGAGAAATTACTTTCCAAATAATGTAGCTGTCTGATTTCTTAAATTTGGGGTAGGTAAATGGATTGGAAATTGTAATGTACAAATAAGTTGTGAACTTCACATTTATTTTTAACACTTTAACATAATGCTGTTAATCTTAGCACATTATTACTTTAATGTATGTATATAGAAGTATTACTGCTTATAAAAATGCTTTCTAAAGTTTTGGCGAGAAGACAGAGGAATAAGTGGAGCTACACCAATCTCCTCCCAGGTTGCATCTGGAATTATTTCTTGGGAGAAAAAGTCACCTGGAATTACCAACAGAATACCAGCTGGAAAGAAGTTCTATAACCATGGATGGAACAGAAGAGGATGCTTCATCACCCTGAGAAGGATGGGTGCTAGTTCCCTAGCTGGGTATCTCAGCTACAGCAACATGGCAGAGAATACAGCAGCATCCATCTGAGAAGGGCGGAAAGCCATGGAGTTTACTGGCCTGGGAGATCTCTGGAGACAGAGAACTACCAGGGTGACCACAGTGAAAATACATTGGCACCCACCTATCCTGGGCTCCAGCAGAGGGAGGGCAGAGTGGACTGGAGACTCGTGGGGAGAGTTGGCAGTAGTGGCTTGAAGGAGAGAAGTGGGGAGGTTACTGTAGGGATCCTGGTGCTGACTCATTGCCCACACCTCCGGCAGACTGCACTGTGCCAAGTGGTTCCTTCTCATAGCCCCACCCCACTGGGAGCAATCTGCCCAGCTCAGCAGTGCTTGAGCCTCGTACCTGATCACAATTCTTTGATTTACATCTAAATAAACTTTTCCTGCCCTGCTGTGTCTGAGCTTAGATATAATAGTTGGCACCTGAAGAGGTATCTGTTGCCCAGCAGCACCTGGGCCTGGTGGCTGATCACGAACTCTCTGGCTTACAGCTGGGTCAGTCAGTAAGTCCCGCAACAGTGGCTGATCATGGATTCATTGGTTTGCAGCTGAGTTGGTTTGTCCCACCCAGTGGCCCCTGGGCCTGGCAATGGATCACAAACTCATTTGATTACAATTGAATCTTTCAGTCTAGCCCAGTGGCCCCTTAGCCTGGCAGCTGATCACAGATTCATTGATTTACATCTGAATATGTCTCACCAAGCAGCACCTGAGCTGGTGGCTGATACATCGGATTACAATTGAACCTCTCAGTCTAGCCTAGCAGGGCCTGAGTTTGGTAGCTGATTCATTAATTTACAACTGAATTAGTCTGTCCTCACAAACTGCATTGAATGAGAACAAAGTTCTCATTCAAAATGGAAGGAGAAATAAGGAGTTTCCCAGACAAAAGAAGACTATAAGAATACATCTCTACCAAACCAGCATTGCAAGAAATGCTAAAGGGTCTGCTTTTAAAAAATGAAGAAACAGAGAGAGACAGAGAGGAACACAGGTACAAAGGGAAAAAATGGCAATAAATACGTATCAATCAATAATAACCTTAAATATAAAAATGGATTAAATGTACCAATCAAAAGACATAGGATAGCTGAATGGATTAAAAAAACATGATCCACATATATGCTGTCTTCAAGAGACCCACCTCAGAACAAAAGATTGACACATTGAAAGTGAAGGGATGGAAAAATGTATATCAAGCAAATGGACATGAAAAAAAGGCTGGAGTAACAATACTTAATTCAGACAAAATAGATTTTATGATGAAGACCATCAATAGAGACAAAGCAGGATATTTTGTAATACTTAAGGGAATGATCCATCAAGAAGAAATAACTCTGGTAAACATATATGTCCCCAACATAGGAGCTCCCAAATATATAAGGGAAATCTTGGAGGGCTTCAAGAAGGATATAGACAGCAACACATTAATAGTAGGGGATTTTAATACCTCATTATCAACAATGGACAGAACTTCCAAACTGAAAAACACCAAGGAGATAGTGGCATTGAACAACACTCTAGAGGAAATGGACCTAACTGATATATACAGAGTCTTTTACCCCAAAGAAGCAAAATACACCTTTTTTTCTAATGCACATGGAACATTCTCTACAATAGACCACATGGTAGGTAAGAAGACAAGCCTCCACAAATATAGGAAAATTAAAATCATACCAAGCATCTTCTTAGATCACAATGGATTGAAACTAGAAACCAACCTCAAGGGAAAAACACAAAAACATTTTAACTCATGGAGACTGAATAACATGCTTTTAAGTAAGGAATGGGTAAACAATGAGATTAAAGATGAAACCAAAAAGTTTCTGGAAACAAATGACAATGAATACACAATAACCCAAAACCTGTAAGACACAGCAAAGACAGTCCTCAAAGGGAAATTCATAGCAATACAGGCCTACCTAAAAAGGATAGAAGAAGCTTATACAAACAACCTAACCATAAAGCTGCTCAAACTCGAGGAGCAACAACAAACAAAGCCCAGAGCAAGTAGAAGGAAGGAAATCATCAAGATCAGAGCAGAATTAAATAACATAGAGACTAAAACTACAATTCGAAGAATCAATAAATTTAGAAGCTGATTCTTTGAAAAAATTAACCAAATTGACAAGCCTTTAACCAGACTTATCAAGAAAAAGAGAGAGAGGACCCAAATAAACAAAATCAGAAACAACAGAGGAGAAATCACAACTGATATTTCATAAATGCAAAGGATTGTAAGAAATTACTACAGACAACTATATGACAAAAAAAAATATGACAATCTGGGTTAAATGGACAAATTTCTGGAAATATATAATCTACCAAAACTGAATCCAGAGGAAGCAGAAATTTTGAATAGACTAATAACAACTAGTGAACTTGAAGAAGTAATCAAAAATCTCCCAAAGTACAAGAGCCCCGGACCAGATGGCTACACAGGTGAATCCTACTGAACATTTAGAGAACTAACTCCTATCCTTCTCAACCTATTCCAAAAATTCCAACAAGAGGGAATACTCCCAAACTCTTTCTATGAGGCCAATATTATTCTAATCCCAAAATCAGGTCAAGACACAACTAAGAAAGAAAACTATAGGCCAATATCTCTGATGAACATAGATGCTAAGATTCTCAACAAAATATTGGCCAACTGGATCCAGCAATACATTAAAAGATTATACACCATGATCAAGTGGGTTTCATCCCAGGGATTCAAGGATGGTACAACATTTGCAAATCAATAAATGTAATTAATACACCACATCAACAAAATGAAAGATAAAAACCATATGATCATATCAATAAATGCTAAAGAAGCATTTGATAAAGTACAGCAACTATTTATGATAAAATAAAAACACTCAGCAAAATGGGAATTGAGGGAGTATACCTCAGCATAATAAAGGCCATATGTGAGAAACCTGAAGCCAATATGATACTCAATGGGCAAAAATTAAGCCTTATCCCTAAGATCAGGAACAAACAAGGCTGTCCATTTTCTTCACTTCTGTTCAACATCGTGTTGGAATTTCTAGCCATAGCTATCAGAAAAGAAAAAGGAACCAAAGGTATCCAATTGGAAAGGAGGAAGTCAAACTGTCAGAATTTGCAGATGACATGATAGTGTACATACAAGACCTTATAGACTCCACCAAAAACTTACTCCACCTAATAAGCAAATTTAGCAAAATAGCTGGATATAAAATCAATATTCAGAAATCAAAAGCATTTTTTGTACAACAATAATGAAACATCAGAGATAGAAGCTAGAAAATAAATCTCATTTACCATAGCAACAAGAAAAAGAAAGTATTTAGGAATAAACTTAACCAAGAAGGTAAGAGATCTGTACTCAGAAAACTACAGAACATTGAAGAAATTAAAGAAGACACAAATAAATGGAAGCATACACCATGTTCATGAATGGGAAGAATTAACATCATTAAAATGTCCATACTACCCAAAGCAATCTATAGATTCAATGCAGTCCCAATTAAAATACCAATGACAGACGTCACAGAAATAGAAAAAAATACTTCAAAAATTTATATGGAGCCAAAAATGCCCACGAATAGCCACAGCAATCTTGAGAAAGAAGAACAAGGTAGGAAGAATCACAATACCGGACATCAAATTATACTACAAGTCTAATGTAATCAACTGCCTGGTACTGGTATAAGAATAGACATATAGATCAATGGAACAGAATAGAGAGCCCAGAAATAAACCCAGGATTATATGGTCAATTAGTATTCGACAAAGGGAGAAGGAACATAAAATGGAGTAAAAAACAGTCTCTTCAACGAGTGGTATTGGGAGAACTGGACAGCAACGTGTAAAAATAAAATAAAATAAAATAAAACTAGATCACCAACTTCCACCATACATAAGAATAAACTCAAGATGGATAAAGGACTTAAACATAAGCAGTGCCACCATAAAG
Organism: Noctilio leporinus; assembly: GCA_004026585.1. NCBI lineage: Eukaryota > Metazoa > Chordata > Mammalia > Chiroptera > Noctilionidae > Noctilio > Noctilio leporinus. The sequence continues at coordinate 44,123 of PVIW01003821.1, forward strand.
GTCCTGGAGAAAAATATAGGCAGTAAAATTTTAGATATTCTACGCAGAAATGTTTACTGATACTTCCCCAAGGACAAAGGAAATCAAAGAACAAATAAACAAATAGGACTATATCAAAATGAGGTCAGCTAAAGAAAATACCAACAAAATTAAAAGGGAACCAACTGTATGGGAAAATATATTTGCCAATGATACCTCAGACAAGGGTTTGATCTCCAAAATATATAAAGAACTTATGTGACTCAACATTAGGGAGACAGACAGCTCAATTAAAAAATGGGCAAAGGATCTGAACAGACAATTCTCTGAGGAAGACATACAAAGGGCCCAAAGGCATATGAAAGAATGCTCAACATCACTGACCATCAGAGAGATGCAAATTAAATCCACAATAAGATACCACCTCACACCTGTCAGAATGGCAATTATCAACAAATCAACAAACAAGTGTTGGCGAGGATGTAGGGAGAAGGGAACCCTCATACACTGTTGGTGGAAATGTAGGCTGGTGCAGCCACTATGGAAAACAGTATGGAGTTTCCTTAAAAAACTGAAAATGGAACTGCCCTTTGATCCAGCAATTCCACTACTTGGTCTATACCTGAGGAATCCTGAAACCTAATTCCTAAGAACCTACGTACCCCTATGTTCATAGCAGCACTATTTACAATCGCCAAGTGCTGGAAACAGCCTAAGTGCCTATCAGTGGATGACTGGATCAAAAAACTTTGGTACATTTACACAATGGAATTCTATAGAACAGAAAGAAAGAAGGAACTTGTACCCTTTGCAACAACATGGATGGAACTAGAGAGTATTATGCTTAGTGAAATAAGCCAGTAAGTGAAAGACAAATACCTCTACCCTTTGCAACAATATGGATGGAACTGGAGAGTATTATGCTTAGTGAAATAAGCCAGTAAGTGAAAGACAAATACCATATGATCTCACCCATTACAGGACAATAATGAACAAAACAACAAACAAGCAAAACAGAACCAGATACATGAATACAATGAATAGACCTTCAATGGGAGGGGGAGGAGGAGGCAAACAAGGAGAGCAGTTTAGTCAAGGAACTAGCATGGAAGAACCATAGACATGGACTACAAGTGGGATTGACTTTAGAGTGGAGTGGGTGGGTAGGGAAGGGGACAGAGGGAAGAAAAAAAGGGATGAATGTAATACAACAGTAAAATTAAATTAAAAAAAAGAAGTGATGCACTGGCTTGCCAATCTTGTAGGTAGAGAATTGGACAAAAATATTAAAATATATATAACGTAGTTTTTCTGAAAAAAAAAAAAGCTTTTTGCTTAAAAAAGATAAATAACCCTATCACTTAATTATTTTCTGTATGTTGTACACATAGATTACAACATTAACTTAGCCATTTAAAAACTTAATTTTTGTTAAAAAAGTTTTTGTTAAATAATTTATTTACAGATTTCTTCGTCTCCTTTGTCCCTTCAAATCTTTCCACACATCACAGAATTAACTAAACTGTTTGCCTGAAATCTGAATTCTAATTAATGATAAAAATATTTACTGTGTTGGCACATTACACTTTAAAATTATTTGTATTATTATTCAATTTCTAAATATGCCACATACATTTATAATTTAGTATCTTAATTATAATGCTTTAGTAAAACTAGTAAAAATAATATGCATTATAAAAAATTGTTTCTGGCTGGTGGCACTGTGGATAAGACACTGGCCTGCAAACCCAAAGGTTGCTGGTTCAATTCCCAGCCAGGGCACATAACAAGGTTGCAAGCCAGGTCTCCAGGAGGTCCGTAGCTGAAGGCAGGTGAAAGGCAGCCATGCGTTGATGTCTCTCTTCCTTTCTGCCTCTCTCTCTTGTACTCTCTCTAAAAATAACAAATAAAATATTTTTTTAAAAAATTGTGGGTATTGTTTATTGTCTTCACTATACAGATGAGGAAACTGAAGCCAGAGGAATTAAATAATTTTTCCAACATTGTAGCGCAAATAATAAAATAAATTTAAATAGTGATAGTGGTATAATTAAACTAAAGTTAAAAAAATCATTTACAGAAAGGTTGGGATCTATTCAGATGTTAACGAGGGAACTTCACATTGCGATAAAGTTAAGATGAAAAAGATTGGAAACTTCTTGATAAAGAGTGAAGGAATCATACTCTCACTAGTGAGAAGGCCCAGGAAAGTAAGAGCCTGGTGTGTTTATACAAAGAAAAAGAGGCCAACACAACCAGAGTGTTGACAGAAAGGGCAGAAGGAGAAGAGATATTGTTGGAGAGGAAAGCAGGGTCCAAATGGTGCCATGCCTTAGAAAACAGTAAGAAATTTCAATTTCGTTATGAGTGCAAAAGAAATTCCCTGAAACATGTAACTTGAGACCATGGTTTCTGTGCTTTTTACATTTTCTCTTCAGCTTTTCAAACTAGTGCATTATACATGATGGATTGTGAATAAAGATCAGAATTAAGGTGACTGTCTTTAGAGAATAAATAAAATATAAATATATAAACAAATAAAATATAGGGAAAGAAATATCATTAGGACAGGGATGCTGTAACCTCTAGTATTAGGTAGAAATAATTCTAGCTGAAGAGTGTTCTCATGATCATTTTATAAATCATTTTTTACCTATATATGTGTAGATTTCAGAAATAAAACCATGTATTTGAATACCCTAGGTTACTGGGGAGATAAGATTAAATCTATGCTGACCAAGCAAAAAACCTAGCAAGGAACACTTTTTAATTTTTTAATTTTTTTTAGAGCAGAAAGCGCTAGATTTCTTTTTGTTTCCTGTTAGATGTTCTTTTTCTCAAAGAATATCATGGGAACAGTTACATGAGTTTGAGAGAATTAAACCTAGATAAAAATTTTAAATCTTTTTTGTTCAGTAACATAATTATGTACTACAATAAGTGAGTTCACAGCAAGTCATAGATGTGATTACATTATTCAATCCTACTAATGACTTTAAGGCATCAGATTATCAATTTATAGATGATATCTAAATAAGAGTATTAGAATTGAATTAAAGAGAATGAGTCTAACTTCTGTCCCTCTACCTATACCTAGAATGGGAGTAAGAGTATCTAACATGTGAGTAATGCTTTATAGTTTACAGAATGCTTACATATTCAGCAAATTATATGATATGATATTTTATAAACACAGAAACTAATGCCCAGAATGGTTAACTGATTTTTTCAATATCATCCTGCTAATTAGTTAAAAAACAAAAGTCAAACCTAAAGATTCTTTCCACAACCCTAAGCATGAGTCCCCAGATACATGCATAAGATATCTAGAAATGAAATGCACCCTATGAGGGGAGCCTGAGTGCAATCTGCCAGTATGTTAACTAGTGCAGTCTGATGACATTATTTTCTGAAAGCAATGTTAATACATGTTATCAAATAAACATTTAACCTCATATTACATGGACTGCACTCATATGATCTATCTATCCATCAATGCATGTAAGATATATAATCCTTTCTTTCCAAACTAACAAGCATAGGAAGAAGTTGTATTAGATCATTATTTCAGGCTGACACCAGTTGATCTATGTATGTTATTATTTGTTAATATTGTCAAATACCACAGCTTAGTCATGTTCCAGCTCAGCATCATTCTCACTGGAAACTTAAGGAAAATAGTAGTTTCTAATGTCCCCCAAATATTTAGTTATGGATATGGATTAGCCTTATACTATCAATGAAGAAACCAAATAGAACATGAATTTAAATGTTTTCTATTTAAAAATCAAAGAAATAGCAGTTGCCATAAGATGCATTATTGAGTGTATAATTCTTTTCTATGCATATATATTTTAAGATTTTTTATTGTTATCTATTACAATTCCAATTTCTCTCCCTCCTCCACCTATCCCACTACCCCAACCACAATCAATTCCCATAGTCTTGTCCATGTTCATGGGTCATTCATACAGCATGTATGAACTAGTCCCTTCCCCTTCTTTCCACCATTATCCCCCTCCACCCAACCATCTGGTAACTATCAGTCTGTTCCATATTTCCATGCTTGCGGTTCTATTTTGCTTGTTAGTGTATTTTGCTTATTAGATTCCTCTTATAGGCGAGATCACATGGCATTTGTGATCTGATTTATTACACTTAGCATAATGTTCTCCAGTTCCACCAATGCTGTCACACACACAAAAAAAACCTACTGTGTAGTATTGCATTGTGTAAATGTGGCATGGTTTTCTAATCCACTCATGCACTGATGGGCACTTAGTTTTGTTCCAGCACTTGGCTATTAATGTAAATAGCATTGCTATGCACATAGGGGTGCATAGGTTCTTTTGAATTGGTGATTCAGGATTCTTAGGGTATTTTTGTACACCAAAAATAAAATATCAGATTAACTAGGGAAAAATCCCATTTACTATAGCAACAGGAAAAATAAAGTAACTAGGAATGAATTTGCCCATGGAGGTAAAAGACCTGATGAAGAAAGTATAGAACACTGAAGAAAAATATTAAGAAAGATAAAAATTAGTGGAAGCATGTACCATGTTAATGGATCAGAAAAAATAACATCATTAAAATGTCCATACTGCCTATCCAAAGCAATCTATAGAGTCAATGAAATTGATATTAAAATACCAATGACATATTTCACAGATTTAGAACAAACACTTCAAAACTGTATATGGAACCAAAAAAAAAAAATGATAGCAAACGTATAGCCTCAGTAATCTTGAGAAAGTAAAGCAAAGTAGGAGAGATAACAATACCTGCTATCAAGCTATACTACAAGGCTACTGTAATCAAGATAGTCTGGTACTGGCATGACACATAGATCAATGGAACAGAATAAAGAGCCCAGAAATAAACCTATGTCTCTATGGTTAAATAATATTTGACAAAGGGGACATGAATACACAATGGAGTAAAAGTAGCCTCTTCAATAAATGGTGTTAGGAGAACTGGACTGGTACATACAAAAAAAAAAAAAAAGAAAGAAAGAAAGAAAGAAAATAGACCACCAACTTACACCATATACCAAGATAACTCAAAATGGATGAAAGACTTCAATATAAGTTGTGACACCATAAAAGTTCTAGAGGAAAACATAGGCAGGAAAATTTCAGATATCCCATGTAGCAATATTTCTACTGATATATTTCCTAAGGCAAAAGAAATAAAGGGAACAAATAAATAAATTGGATTACATCTAAGTACAAAGCTTCTGCATGGCTAAAGGAACCATCATCAAAATGGAAAGGGAGAATATATTTGCCAGTGATGCTAATGATAACTTGGACAATGGTTTGATCTCCAAAATACATGAAGAACTCATACACCTCAACACCAGGAAAACAAACAATCCAATTAAAAAATGGACAAAACATATGAAAGGATGTCATCATCACTAGCCATCAAAGAGATGCTAATTAAAACCAAAATGAGATATCACTGAATACCAGTCAGAATGTCTATCATTAATAAATCTAAAAGCAACAAGTGCTGGTAAGAACACAGAGAAAAGGGAACAGTAGTGCACTGTTGGTGGGAATTTGGACTGTTGTAGCCACTGTGGAAAACAGTATGGAATTTCCTCAAAAAAACTAAAAATGGGGTGCATAAGTTTAAAATCTTTAAGTTAGTAATGTTACTTATTACTTGTTCTGACCTTATCTTTCTGAAATAATTCTAGCCACTCTCCCAGGTATGCAAATAGTAGGCTGAATATCCTCATCACTCCTCCCCCTATTTTCCACCCTCCTCACCAGCACTTCTTCCCTGAGCACTGTGGTACAGCTGATCAGACAAATATAGATACTAACAAATAGGTCCCATCTACATATGCTTTACTAAGAGATTTGCCTCCAAAAGATGAGATGTACCAATCAGATTGTCCGTCAGTAATTTAAATGACTTGATAACAAGGGAACATCTAGTCAATGATAAACTTTTTCTTTAAAAGTTTTATAGTTCAGAGTCTATGGAAGTAATCGGAAGAGTCCAAGCCTCTGAAGGGTATACAAGAAGAGAATTCCGGGGGGAGTTAGTTGAGAAACAGAGGAGGAAGGGTCTAACACTCAGGCACTGGATGCTGAGACCCCCGCCTCATTAACAAGCAGCCTCTGTTCCTCCCTTCTTAGGGATTCCTGACCACATTTAACTCTAAACCTTAGATAGGTGTGGGCTCCTTAGATGCCTTATAATAAATTTCATTTTACATGAGTGAATTTGAATGCATTTTTGTTATAACTTAAAAAAAATAACTAGAACATGAATAATTCCCTTAGCTTTGAAAATATGGGTGTGTGTGGGGTACCTTCAAATTATCTTTTTATCCATGAACAAAAACATAAAAAAGCAAAGTGTTTTATTTTTTTTAAGTAAAAAGGCATCTCACTTTTATTGGAAAAGAAACAAGTGTGAAAGATTCATTACCATCTATTTAGGTATCATGATTAGCAATGTGTTTGTTACTAAAGAATATGACTATGCCATCTATGTATATAATTGTATAGAAACATGATGCCCTAAAATGTTATCAGAGATGATAATAGTGATAATAAGCTAATCCAGCCACATATTTGATTTATATTTGGAATGAAAAGTCAGCACTTTACATACTATTTCCTATGGTAGGTGTTTTCCACTGTTAATATTCATGCTGAGTACAAGAATAAGTAAAGGGAAGCACCTAATCTGAAAAAGTACATTATTGGTGACAAAAGAATAGTATCAACATGAGCAAGGAAACTGGGACTGCAAGTTTTGCATTTCAAGAAAAGTTCAATTTTTTTTTACAAAGCTATTTGTGGAAGAATGGTTGCCTGGGAGTTGCTCCAAGGTAGGCATTTATATTTATACAATTATTGCATAAATTGTGTGACTCTCCTTAAATTGGGCACTTTTAGTATTATCAGTTCCACTCTTCAACTTATTATGAATGAATCACTCTGCCCAACACTGGCCATTCTGAAGTTTTCTCAGTTATATTTGCACAGAATGTGATGAGAAAATTTCTGAAAACACATTTCCTTGTTAAGAAACTGATTCTGTTAAGAAATGCACTGACCATCAGCCGATAGTTGTAAATTTTGCTTACTTAGCAAGTATTTCATACACTTCCCAGGGAATCTTAGCTCGTTTTATGGGACATTTTTTGATTCTTCAATCCAGAATCTATTCACCCCAATTTCTCCTTGATTATAAAAGAATTTAAACAATAGAATAAAATCACAGGAAAGTGTCACTGTTGGTGGGAATGCAGATTGGGGCAGCCACTGTGGAAAGTAGTATGGAAATACCTCAAAAAATTTTAAATGAATCTGCCTTTTGACTCGGCAATCTCACTTCTGGGAATATCCCCAAAGTAACCAAAAAAACTAATCAGAAAGAATGTAAGCAGCTCTATGGTCATTGCAGTGCTATTTATAATCCAAGACATGGAAACAGCTCAAGGTGAATGTTAAAACAAATAGATGAGTGGATAAAACAACTATGAGACTTTTACACGATGGAATATGACTTGGCTTTAAAAAACAAATAACTTTTCCTCACTGGGACAGTATGGATGCACCTGGAGAACATTACATTAAGTGAAGTAAGCCAGTCAAAGAAAGACAAAATACCGTATGATTTCACTCATATGTGGAATGCAGTGAACAAGCTGAACTAACAAGGAAAATTGGGACAGACTTATAGATAGAGAGCAGGCTGACAACTGGCATGGGGGGAGGTTCGGGGGTGGAGGGATTGAGAAAAAAAGAAAAAGGACTCATGGACATGAGCAACAGTGTGGTGATTGCTGTGGGGAAGAGGACATAAGGGAACTAAATGATAATTTAAAAATACAATAAAGAAAAAATACTTAAATCCTCAAAAAAAAAAAACATTTCCATAATGCACTTTTTGATCATCAATATGGATATTTCATGGACTTAAACTATTAATAATGTAATAGAGTTTGAACTTATCAAAGGTATGATACTTAATAATATCACTGCCTCAAAAGAGGCATTTGTTTTTACAATTTAACATAGAGGAATAAACTTCTCTTAAACAAATAGCAGTTACCAAGCTTTATACCCAGCAACTTCATAGTAAATTCTGGAAGGCCACATAATTACCTCAAGATAATGTATTTGTACTGCTTATCTAAGAGGAAGACATGGACATCTATTACAAAGCATTACGAAACCTATAACTTTGAAACAGATACACATTTTTTCCCACTAAGAAACTACAGTTTTAAAGATAAAACATATAGTTCGAAGACCTTAACTGAGTTAGGTATAAATAATTTATGTTCACCTATGTTATATGACTAACTCTCTGGCATGTGAAGTGATCCAATTATCTGGACCAGAAAAGTGCTTTGTTTTCATGCTCTGGGGTGATATTTTTAATGGTTGAATATCTGTAGGTATTTCTGCATGACTGCCTACAATGGAGTTGCTAATTCCCCATTTAAACTTGCTAAAAAAAGTTAGGTCAATGTTTTGGTATATTAAAATTTATATTAATCCGAAATAGTCATGTTGGATTATGTTTATGTGTTTTATGATTGTTTTATTTTTGTAGATTGTGCGAGCAGACTTCTATTAATAAGAAGATTCTATTTTGCATAAGTATATTTTGTCCTCTTTGTCCCTGTCATATTCCTTTATAATTATATTATCTTACCACTAGAACATTTCTGTGGAAAGAGAGAAATCTTAGCATAATGAAGTGTTTTGAAGAAAACAACATGCCCATAGATGCACAGCAAAAGGCAAATATTCTACTTTCCAAGATAAAGTTTTGTGGGACCTGAATATTATTTTCTATTATTCTTCAATTAGAGCTACTTTTCTTCCTTTGTCAAATATGAGAAAGCAAGGAAGTTTTGCAGATGAGAGAAATCATAAAGATGGATAGTTATTTTTTCCTTTAGTGTATTCAGATTAATTCTTTCTTTTTTTCCTTTAATGGTATGACACTATCAGTAAGGGGTGGCAAAATTATTATTATTATTTTTTGTTAGTTAGACTGCATAGCAGGGGCATAATTTTTAAGACTGAGAGCAAATCCAAGAACTTCCTCAGTTTTACCATCTTTCTTTTTAACTTCAGGTACAGAGGAATTTACAAACACACCACAGCTCATAGTACTGACATCTTTCTTCATGTAAAACCCTTGTTATATTGTGTTTTCAAGTCCCATTTACTCAACAACATCCCCAGTTCCCCCACAGGAAGTAGCATGAAAAGAAAAAGAAAAATTTTGAATCCATAAGCTTCCAATGGTTCTTAATAGCTGAAAGGGAAAACGAAGAAAGAGACAAAGGGGGATTTATTCAGAAAAGAAAATTTAATTATCTGAGTAATCAGGTCTTCATTTATGAAAACCAGTTTTGATATATGATTATAATATGATAGCATAAATTTACTACCACATACTATCTACTGTTATTTTACATTGTTCACCTCCAAGGTCTAGTAGTCATCCTTGATTTATCTCTTTCTTTCAGCTCTCACATACAATCCAATAAACCTCTAAAATATGTCTTTGTCCCTGTTTACACTTTCCAGTCTCTATTCCCACTTTCTTGATCCCCTGGACTATAGGAACAATCTTCTTTCTTATCCCTATGCTTCCACTCTTACAACTCTTACAAGTATATTTCTTCCACACTAGTCTTTTTCTTCCAACATCAGGTTCTTTAAATTGACTCTTTCCAATGCCTGGAAAACCCTTCTGAATTTCACTTATTTTACTCCTTAACACATTTCATTTTCACCTCAAATATCACTTCCTTGAAGATGATTTCAATGCTCATCCTAAAAATTTAGCTCTACCCTAACCCAAGTCATTCTCCACTTTAATACTGGGTTTACTTTTTTAAAGTTGCTAACTGCAATTGAAAAGGTTCTTACTTATTTGTTTGTTTACCTATTTTTTAAGTATCTCCCTCCTTTTTTAAATTCTGAATAGAAGGTTAAAATCTATGAAAGACATGGATATTATTCTTTTCAATGCTACCTTCCAAAAACTCAGAACAGTAATTATAATATAAGCAATCAATGAATATATACTAATAGGTAAAAGCACCAGGCACATTACATTATTAGGGAATGTATATCCATTCTAAGAGCAAGTATACCATAGTATTATTATTATTATTATTATTACTGTTTTATTGGTGAGGGAACTGAAGCTTAGAGAAATTGCATGAATAAGTGGCACATTCAGAATAAAGTCCTCTTTTGTTCTAATTCCAAAGCTCTTGTCCTTTTTACATTTTTATTTTTAAGGGTAAAAACATTTAGGTTTTATTCTCAGTACAGTTCAATTACACAGTAGAGTATTAGTGACTATAATCACCCTATTCCCCATTAGATCCTTAGTTTTATCTTACAGCTGAAAGTTTTTACCCTTTGATCAACATTTCCCCAATTCCCCCACCCCCAGCCCCTACTAACCAACATTGTACTCTGTTTCTTGACTTTTTAAAGCTTCCACTATAAGTGGATATGTGTTTAAGTATATTTTATTGGTTATGCCATTACAGTTGTACCAATTTCTTTTTCTTTGCTCCCCTCCACCCAGGATCCTACTTCCCTTCTGCAGTCCTACCCACCTTAGCTCATGTTCATGGGTTGTGCATATGTTTCCTGATATTACCCTTTTCTATATTGTTCTTTATATCCCCCTATCTTGTATGCACCAATTATTCCTAATCCTTGCACCATTTCCCCATTTCTCCTCCTTTCTCCCTCCCAGCTGATAACCCTCCCAATGATTCCCATACCTATGATTCTGATTCTATTTTGGTTGTTTGCTTAGTTTGTTTTCGTTTTTACTTTTTTTAGGTTCTGTTGTTAATAGTTGTGAGTTTGACATTTAATCCTCTTTTTCTTAAGTTCCCTTAACATTTCATGTAATAATGGCTTGGTGATGATGAACTCCTTTAGCTTTACCTTATCTGGGAAGCACTTCATCCACCCTTCCATTCTAAATGATAGCTTTGCTGGATAGAAAAATCTTGGTTCTAGGCCCTTGTTTTTCATCATTTTGAATACTTCTTTCCAGTCCCTTTTTGCCTAAAAAGTTTCTTTTGAGAAATTAGCTGATAGTCTTATAGGAACCCCTTTGTAGGTAACTCTCTTTTTTCCCCTTGCTGCTTTTAAGATGTTCTCTTTATGTTTAATCTTTAGCATTTTAATTATGATGTGTCTTGGTGTGATCCTCTTTGAGTCTAGCTTGTGTTGGATTCTCTGTGCTTCCTGGGCTTATATGTCTATCTTCTTCACCAAATTTGGGAAGTTTTCCTTCATTATTTCTTCACTCAAGTTTTCAATTTCTTGCTCTTCCTCTTTGCCTCTGGCACCCCTGTGATTTGGATATTGGCACATTTAAAGTTGTCTCAGAGGTTCCTAAGTAGGCCTATTTTTCAATTTTTGTTTCTTCATTCTGTACTGTTTGACTGTTCATTTCTTCTTTATATTCCAAATCATTGATTTAAACACTGGATTCTTTCCCTTCATCGTTGGTTTTGTGTGAATTTCCCTTCATTTCACTTAGTATATAGTCTTCACTTCTTCCCTTCTGCATTTGCCATACTCAAGCACATCTGTTAAGCCTGTGAGCATCTTTATCACCAGCATTTTAAACTATGTGTCTATTAGGCTGGCTATCTCCTCATAGCTTAGTTTTCCTAGTGGAACCTTGATTTGTTCTCTCTTTTGGGCCAACCTGACAGGCTTCTGTGTTTGCCTCTGTTTCTTAGGTAGAACTGTCACACCTGTTGCATTGTAAGTGGTGGAGCCTTACGTATTCATCAGTCCTGAGTGACCTATTTCACCATGTTGTGGCACTGTACATGGAAGAGGAGTGTGAAAGAGAATAATGCTGCTTGCTCAGTACCTGCCCCTTTTTCCAAGCACCTTTTCTACTCCCATATGGGACTGGCACCACTCCTGCTGTTGCCCTGGCCATGGTTCCCAGAGGGGGTGAGTCTGCTGACATTCCAGGTCTGTGGGGGCCTCTAAACAAATGGGCTCTGCTGAGAGATTGGCAGTTTCTTCTTCTGTCCCAACCCCCACTGGTTTTCATAGTCCGAAGCAATGAGGCTTTATTTCCCCCTCCCCCACTCCCTAGCACTGGATCAGTGAGCTTCACAGTATGGTCTGGTGCTCAGATGCTCTCCAGGTGTCCCTACTCTTTTTTTTTAACATGTGACTGCACTTTCTACAGCCGACCATAGCCGCCATCCCAGTGCAGCTGCGCCACCAACAAACTGTGCCACCAAACCACACCCTCTCTTTCCCAGCTCTGTCCCTCCTTCCTGTCTGGATGAGTATTTCTTCTTTATATATATATTATTTTTTTGGACTTCCGTGCAGCTCAGTTTTCTGGAATTTCTGGTTGTTGATAGTTTTGAAGTAATTATATTCCTTCTTAGTTGTGGAAGGAGGCACAGTGTGTCTGCCTATACCTCTACCTTGGCCAGTTCTCTTGGCCTTTTCATTAAGTCTTTTTATAAAGTTGGCTTCCTTGGATTTGCAAACATCCATATGGCATATGTATTACCACATCCATTCTTATATATAGAAATCTTAGGCTTAGGATAATCAGTCTTTTTGCCCCAAATCACACAGGTGAAATGTAATCAAGTCAGAATTTGTATCCTATTTTTTCTGAACTAATCTCATGCTCTTTCCATCCATCATGCCACCTCACATCACAAGTCACAGTTCTAAAGTTAAGGTAGTAGAATACAAGGTTTTAATAACAAAAGATGTTAAAGATAAGCATATCATTTTTTAAATAATAGGTATTAAATTTTTGTCTTTGGTAGTATATAGTGTAAATGTCGATGATTTACTTTTTGAAGAATATGAGTCTTTAACCTCATTAGCATCTTTTTAAAAGGCAAGTGGTACTAAATAGACCCTTTAAAGACAGTCTGTATTTATGGGACTACAAGTCCAGTGATCTAGATGGTGGTTGCCACACAGATTTAGGCTTTGCAATAAAATCAGTTTTAATTATAATTTTGTGTCACAAACTATTGCCACTGGCCCTGAAATCCATGCTCTCCTTTTCTTCCTGGAAACATGGGTACATTTTCCTGGGTACACAACCACAGTTCTTGGGATCCATCTTATGTGTGCCCATAAGACTAAATTTCAGATTATAGAATGTGAGAAGAAAGAATCAATACCTCTTGTTCAAAGACTGGCCCAGGAAAAGCTTTTTTTTTTTTTTTTTTTAGTTTAATTTTATTGTTGTTGTATTATATCCATCCCATTTTTCTCCCCTCTGTCCCCCTCCCCACCCACCCATTCCCCCGTAAAGTCAATCCCACCTGTTGTCCATGTCCATGGTTCCTTTATACTAGGTTCTTGTCTAAACTGCTCCCCTTCCTTGCCTCTTCCTCCCCCTCCTCCTAATCCCCTTCCCCCTGACCACTGAAGGCCTATTCACTGTATTCGTATATCTAGTTCTGTTTTGCTTGTTGTTAGAAGCTTTTTTTTTAAAAAAAAATATTGATTGATTTTAGAGAGAAAGAGAGTGAAAGAGAAAGGAAAAGAGAACAATTTGTACTTCTACTTATTTGTGCACTCACTGGCTGATTCTTCTATATGTCTGGACAGGGGATCAAACTCACAATCTTATTGTGTTTGGATGATGCTGTAACCAACTGAGGTATCTGGCTGGAACCCCAGTAAAATGTATTACAAAGTTTTGTCTGAGTTATTTCCCCTTCTGATAGGTTGAAATGGAGTTTATGCCAAGGCTACCTTGAATGTATCTCTAAGTCTGTGTTCTTGGAAAAATGGGTGGAGTAGGATAAGCCACTATCCTGTTTACAAAATAGTATTGTTAGCTGAGAGAGAAATGGTCCACTTAGGTCTGTTTTACTATAGCTTCTACAATGAATTAGGTGGTATAAGATTGCTAAACAGGGAAATTATTTAGAATCATGCACAATGGTGCAACTTTGTATTGATGTCCCCTAGCATGTTAATGGTTTTTGCTTTGAAGTAACACCATCTCTACTAGTATGGTTGAACAGAATGAACCACAAAGCAATTTAACTTCACATTCATTCCATGATTGTTCTGGGTTTGGATGGTCTTTTCTGGACTTTATCTCCATAACCCCCAAACTTACTTTTCCTTGTACTCTTCACCCTTGTTCTCCTACTTTTTAAAAGATAGCTTCTGAGTATTTCTAACTTATTAGGAATTTAACATATCTTTTAAATGAGACACTTAATTTTTTAAAACAATTTTAAAGATTTGTTTTATTTTATTTTATTATTTTTAGAGTAAAGGGAAGGGATAGAGGCAGAGAGGGAGATAGACATCAATGTATGGTTGTCTTTCACCTGCCTCCAGCTATGGATCTGGCTGGAGACCTGGCTTACAACCTGATTATTACAACCTGATTCCCTGGCTGGGAATCAAACCAGCGGCCTTTGAGTTAGCAGGCTGGTAAAACAATTTTAGATTCATAGCAAAAGCAAGTAGAAAGTACAGAGAGTTCCCATACACCATTCACAATTACCCTAGACAGCCTCCCCCACTGTTGCCATCCATTAGATTGGTACACTTGTTACCATTAACAAAACTGCAATAACAAATAATTCATTCAAAGTCCATAGTTCATGCAATGGTCCACCCTTGAGTTTATTCTATGGTTTTTGACAACACACATGATGCCATGTATCCACCATATAGAGTTTCACTACCCTAAAAATCCTTGTGTGCTACCTATTCATATCTTCTTCCTTCATAGCCTCTGACAATTGCAGATATTTCTATAGTCTTCACAGTTTTGCCTTTTCTTGATGTCATATAGAGTCTCTAACTTGTGTGGTTTGACTTCTGATATTTCAACTTTACAATAGTGCAAAAGTGGCACACATTCAGTAGAAGACATAGGTTTTGAAGCATCTTCTCTGACTCTCTTTTTCCAAAAAGTCCTGTTATTTTTAATATTCAATTTTATATTCAAGTTTTTAAAGTAATGGGTACATTGGGTTTTTGTGGAAGTACCCTAATTTTGTTGGAACAATTACAAAATGGGGGGAATCTCAATGATTACAAGAGTTAGCCTACTCTAGTTTATATAGATCTTTAACTAAAATTACTTTTACTCAAAGAGTAGGGCATTTTGAAGCAATACTATTAGAAAGTAGTATAGAAAAGTAGCTGTGTGACCTAGAGACAGTCTCTCAATCTTAATTATCTTATGTATAAAATAGATGCAATAGACTTCCGTTAATGTTTGACAATGAACAGGGTTCAATAGTGGCTTATAGTAGTCAGGCATTTTAATCACAATTTTTATCATTGGCTTTGATATCAAACATACCATAGTTCTGCCACTCACTATTTATATACATTCATGAATGCTATTTAAAATTTTACGGCATTAGGAAAATGGAATCAATACCTTAACTTATTATTCCTGGAGAAATAAATGAGGTAATACATGAAAAGCTAGTAACACATACTGGTTAACATTTAAGTGGAAAGAATGATATTCAAACACTTTCCCATGAACAGTATCCACAATACAAACAAACAAACAGATTTCCAGTGTTTTTCAAGTAATATCTTGAAGGTAGCTACTGTTCTTGCCTATATATCAGATTGGTTCCAGGGAATACAAGTGAGAAGAAAACATATCTGTAATTTGTAGCAGATCTGCACTTAAGAAAAAGAAAATTTCCAACTACAGTACTTTTCTTTAATTTACCCAGGGGCATGTTCATAGCAAGAAATTCTCTGTTAGTAATGATTGGTGCATTTAATCCATTTACCCTTGTACCTGTGTTCCTGTTTGTCTCTCTGTTTCTTCATCTTCTTAAAGCAGATCCTTTGGTAACTCTTGCAATGCTGGTTTGGTGGAGATGTATTCTTTTGGACTTCTTTTGTCTGGGAAGCTCCTTATTTCACTTTCCATTTTGAATGAGAACCTTGCTGGGTAGAGTATTCTTGGTTGCAGGCCTTTGTTTTTCATTGCTTGAAATATTTTTTGCCATTCCCTTCTGCCTTATTGTGTTTTATACATATTTTTGTCCCCTTTCAATATATTATCTGATTTGTTAACATCATAAGACCCAACTGATGGTATTAGGAGGTGGTGCCTTTGAGAAGTGATTAGAGGACCCTCATGGCTGGGATTAGTGCTCTTATTAAAGAAACCCCTGGTTACTCTCTCACCCCCTCTGCCACATGCAGACACAATGAGAAAACAGCCATCTATGAGCCATAAAAGTGTCCTCAGGCAATCTATCAGTGCCTTGATCTTAGACTTCCTGCCTCCAGAACTGTGAGAAATAAATTTCTGTTGTTTATAAGCTTCCCAGTCTATTGTATCCCTTGTTATAAAAGCCAGACTAATTAAGACATATGGGTAAATGTCAAATTCAGAGACTTCATTGCACAAATATTTATTAAGTAACTTGTATAAGCTAGATAAGTTTTAAGTTGGTGGGAATCAATACCAGAATGCTTAAGACAGTAACATTCCCTCATCTCAGAAATATTCTATTCTACTGCAAAGATAATGGCAGAAAAATAAATAAGAGATAATTACATAAATAGACAAGATAATTTCAGTTGGAAAACAAATGCTATAGAAAAGTAAAAGAAGTAGATATAAAGGGGGAGAAGGTATTTTTGGATGAGGAGCATATGGAAGCTTCCCTGAAGAAGTAACATTTGAACATTAACAGAATGGAATGAGAGAGTGAACCATGCAAAGATTTAAAGGCAGGGATAAATTATAGGTACAGAAAACCAATAGCAAGTTCAAGATCTCCAAGATGGAAATAAACTTAGCATAACCTAAGAACAGCAAGATCCATATGGCTGAAGCAAAGTAATAGGGGAAGGTGGTTAGAAAGGAAAAAGATCCAGACAGATCATGTGGGACAGCTGAAGCAATAACTGTACTTTCAACATAACCTCACTAATAATAACATATATGTAGAGTAAAAACATAATGAGAAAATTTGTGCCTATTGAATTGGCAAGGATTTAATGATAGTGTGTGTTGTTGGAGAGACACTGAGTAATATTTGGAGACCTCCAGTAGGAACAAGATGTACTTTTCAGCTGAGAGCAATTTGGCAGATGTATCTAAAGGTTTAATACACATTTACGATGTTTGATCAGTTAATATATATTGATGAATTCTAAGAATTTATGCTGATGAAATCATTGAACATGTATATGTACACAGATACTCATATACTATTATTTAAAATAATCCAATATTGGGAATAAACAAATGTACAGTGATAGGAGATCATTGCATTAGTATAGTACAATGGTAATATGGAATGTTATCCAGAAATAAGATAATATTTTCCAAGAGTACTTAATGAGACAGGAAATACTTAGAATAATATATGGAATGGGAAAAGGCAGTAAACAAAAAAGTGGCTTCAATTTTATTGAAAAAAGAAAAAGTGAACAAGAACTTAGCAATATAAGCAGTAATGATACACAGAGAGACCTGGTTAAGATCACTGGGAGAAGTTGGAGCCATAGGAGTTTGCAGAAAAAAACCCCAAACATTATGAAAATAAAGTTCGCCTTCAGGAACTTTATTTTTTGTAAAAATGGTCAGTGATGAGTTATCCTGGTAGGAAATTGTATGTACACCTTGTTGGTGGTAGACAGAACAAAGGCAAGAAAAATACAAGCTGCTCTGAGTGTGATTTTGAAAAGAGTCATCACAGAATAATGAGATCTTATTATTAAGGACTATGGAGTTCACTTAGTCAAAATACTTTGTTTTAAAGATGAGAAAACTGAAGTTCAAAACAAAAAAAATTGAGCTGCCAAAGACTCAACAACGAGATAACTGCAAAAATGAGATGAAAAGCCTCTATCTCTTCTTCTAAATCTGTTTTCCTGTATGTCAGACCACCTCCTCAAAACTAACAACCTTATAGCAGTACTACCCAAGTTTCAGAAGAAGAAGAAACCTATGGCTAGGGGCTACCTCTACTGTGTAGGAAGAAATTTCTAGTGATGGAGAGATAAAGATGACAAAAAACCTTCCATTGATAATGTAATCATTTGTGGGCAGAAGAACTAAGTGCAAAGAAGAAAGAAAACAATCATTGAGAGTCAAGATGCAGTGCCAACTTTACAGCAGCAATATTCAACATTTTTTATCTCATAGCATGCATAAACTAATTACTAAAATTCTGCAGCACACCAAAAAATTATATTTGTTCCAAATCTAAAAAAAAATAGAGAAGTACTTTTGATTCATTTACAGCAGATAGTTATTGTTGTGTTAGCTGTTGTCATTTTTTTTTACTTTGTTTTTATTGTTTACACTGTTATAGATGTCCTCAGTTTCCCCTTTGTCCACTTACCTCCACTCTTACCCCCCTTCCCTCTGGCCATTACCACACTATTGTCTGTGTCTATGGGTTATACATATGTGTCCATTAGCTAATTCCTTCACTTTCTTTCATCTAGTACCCTCTTCTCCCAACCTCTGACTGCTGTCAGTCTGTTCCATGTATCTATACCTCTGTTTCTATTTTTTTGTCAGTTTATTTTGTTCATTAAATACCATGTATAATTGAGATCATATGATATTTGTCTTTTACTGACTGGCTTATTTTACTTAGCATAATTTATTTGACAAACTAAGGGAAAAGAGGTCAGTGACCCTGCCTAAATATTCAAGTATTGCATATTTTTAAATTCTTGCCAGCATATGAGTTGAAAGACACTGCTTTGGAGTGACTCCATTTTTATGAGAATAAGTTCATCCAGGGAAGATAACTGGAAAAGCAAAATTAGAAACTGTCCTATCCATTCTTTTAAAAAAGAGGACCAAGTGATCTAGAACCAAGAGGGAGGGGTCAGATAAAATGCTTAGAGATGGTAAGTTGGGGAAGGTGTCTCTCTAAAAACACTGTGCCTCTTACTTCTCTGTGGTTTTGTATATTGAAAGTTATTACACAATGAAAAGTTTTTCTTGTATATCAAGAATCTAGATCAATAGTTCACCATAATTATTTCTCCCATCATATACATCAAAGATATCCTCATACTTGAAATACTAGCACCTGAATGGTATAGCATATATAATTATAATGTAAGACATGTAGTACAATTTAGCAAATCCAGTAGTGGTGCTGAATTCCAAAAGATCTTGGGTGGCACAGTGAAGAAATAGAAGTTACCATATAACATACCTATATTTAATTCTAATTCATTACTTATTAACTTTGGGTAAATGAGCTTCAGACACTTAATCAATTCTACCTGATAGAACTGAAAGGATAAAATTAGGTAACAAATATAAAACACAGGGAACAGTATTTGGAATATAGGAGCCATAAGATTAATATTAGAGGCTCTTTCCACATTCCTTATATTTGAATGTGTACACTACTGTCCTCCCTTCATCCTCCTTTCTTTCTTATTTGTTTGTTTGTTTCTTTCTTTAAGATTTTATTCATTATTTTTTAGAGGGATGGTCAGGAAGGGAGGAAGAAAGGGAGGGAAACATCAATGTATGGTTGCCTTTCACCTGCCTCCAGCTATGGACCTGGCTGGAGACCTGGCTTGAGACCTGGCTTACAACCTGCTTATGTGGGTGGGAATTGAACCAGCAACCTTTGGGTTTGCACACTGGCAGCTCTCCACTGAGCCACCAGCCGGAGCTGTTCTTTCTAAAAAAGATAGAGTTTACTGAACTAGAAACTTATTCTATGATCATCAGTGATGCTTCTGCAGAGCTATACACATATACATGGTGGACACTCAGTACTCGTTGACCTACTCTTTAATAATAGAGGTCTCCCACAACACTAAGGTTGAAGGTAAGAGCTTCCTGTGACATATTAGCAACTGAAATTGCCCATTGAGCATTGAAATGGATAGATAGAGTTTTGTAGCTGCTGCATATATTATATTAAAATGTGTATGTGTGTGTGTGTGTGTGTGTGTGTGTGTGTGTGTGTGTGTGTTTGCTTATATGAAGGAAGGAGAGTAGTTTTTGACATTCAAAATCACTGAATCAATGGAATAATGAGCAATGTAATGATGTGTTTACTGCACTTATTTTCTGTATGCCTTAGAGGCAAGCCACGGGAGGGCTTGCAAATTTCAATTTTCAATTCCTTTCCCACTGAGCGGTGAAGTGAAATGGAAAAATAAATGTTGTCAATTTGAGCTTTCTAATATATTTGGTATAAAAGGATGTTAAGTTTGAAAGTAAAACAATTCAGTTATTCTCTGCATGGCTATCATCTAATCCTGTTTTGGATGAAAATACAGATCATGAGTGTGTGAGTCACAGGCTGGTGAGCCTACCTCCATATTCACAACCTACATTTGCACACTTATATATAACACTTTTAACTATCCATGGGAATTAGTTTCCCAATTTTAATATTTTAAAACTTTGGTATACATGTGTAAGATTCACCTGTGGAGATTTCTGAACATACACATTCTTGGGCTGCGATGAAAAAGTCTAATTCAGGAGTCTGGATGTTTTAATGAGTATCTCAGGCATTTCTGGTTGCAGAAGGTCACCCCTCATACATTTTGAGAAACCACTACAGGTCCCTGTTCTTTCTTGTTAGTTCCTTCTGATGGAGACTTCTGACAGGTCGGTCATCAGTCTTATCATCTACCCCTCTGTTTGTTTTCTGCTGAGAAATACATATATATTTAAAAAATTTTTAGCAACCTTTACTGCTATTTTGCCCTTCTAATTTATACAGTTAATGTGAAACAGCTTCTTCACTTGGCTTCTAGAACACACTTTTGCTTGCTTTTCCTCCCACATTTTTGGCCACTTTTTCTCAGAAACCTTACTTATCTTGTCAATCCTCAATGCTGATAGTCATTCATAAGGCTCAGACCTTGGATGAGTTTTTGTTTTCTATCTAAATCACTTCATAAGCAATTTTATTCATCTCATGGCTTGTATATCCAGCTGTGTATTTGATATCTCCACTTGGAGATTTATAAAGGATTTCAAGCTTGTCATGCCCAGAACTCATCCTGATATCCCTCCAACCCTGTTTCTCCTTCAGCTTCTTCCATTTCTCCAGTAGCCAAAATTTTGGGAACTGTTCGACTCTTCCCTTTTCCTTATACCCCACATCCAATCCACTAACAAATGCATTGGTGCTACTTAAAAATGCATTTATAAAAGCCCTGGCTGGTGGCACAGTGGATAGGTGCCAGCCTGCAGACCCATAGGTTGCTGGTTCTATTCCCAGCCAGGGCACATAACCAGGTTGCAAGCCAGGTCTCCAGCCAGGTCCATAGCTGGAGGCAGGTGAAAGGCAACCACACATTGATGTCTCTCTCCCTACCCCTCTCTGTAAAAGTAATAAATAAAATCTTTTTTTTTTTAATGTACTTATAATTTGAATACTTCTTACTACCCCCAACCTTCTCATTCTAGACTAGTTACCACCATTTTCCTCCTGTGTGAGTCAAACCTTTTTCACTGACTTACCTTTCTTTCTGAGCTGTTCTTACTACAACAGCTAGAATGGCCTTGTTAAAATACACGTCAGGGTATGTTACTCCTCAAAACCCAAAGACTTCTCATGTCACTCGGAGTTAAAGACAAAGTCTGTATTATGCCCCCAAGGCCCACAATAATCTGGCCAAAAGGCCCCTACGTTCCTTCTTCTATTCCAGCCACAGTGGCCTCCTCACAGTTCCAAGAACATGCTGTCATGCTCCAACCACCAGGCATTTGCCACTGCTATTTCCTCTCTGGAATGTGCTTCACTGAGATACATGCATGGCTTTGCTCTCTCACTTTTCAGTTTTTTACTTAAGAAGTCACTTTCTCAGAGAAACCTTTCCTAAAATTTCAGCATTTCCCTCCTTCTCTTAACCACTGGCAGTCTGTAATCACACTCTTTATTTGTACCCTTAGCCCTTATTCTATCCTGACAGATTTTTTACCTTTATCACCTATATTTGAATGCTAGTTCTTTGAGTGTTGTTTATTACTGCATTCCTGCCACCTAGAACAGTGCCAGACAGTAGCAGACAGTCCATAAATACTCCTTGAATGACTTAATGAACAAATGTTTAATTCCTGAGGCCCTGTAATCCATTCAACTTATTCCCAATCTTTTCTCTATTTCTCTTTATATTTTCCTAACTCTTTTTCTATAAATAAGTATATGGCAAATACCTTTATGTGACCAAAAATGTACAGTTTTCTACCTGATATTATCTGACCATTAACTTCTTTTGCTATTGAAATAATAGTTTTCACTTTATTTTATTTTATTTTAAGATTTTATTTATTATTTTTATAGAGAGGGGAAAGGAGAGAGGCAGAGAGGGAGAAAAATATCAATGTGTGGCAGCCTTTCACCTTCCTCCAGCCAGGGACCTGGCTGGAGACTTGCCTTGCAACCTGGTTATGTGTCCTGGCTGGGGAATTGAACCAGTGACTTTTGGGTTCACAGGCCGGCACCTTAACCACTGTACTACTAGCCAGGGCCCAGTTTTCACTTTAATATTACTTCTGCATGACAAGTTCTAATGCAATCAACTTCTATCATAATGCTATTTTCTCACTTTACAGATCAGGGAAGTATTCTTTGAGTGAGTAGTTTGAGATCACATTTAGTGATCATTCTTTTATCCTCTGTCTGCCCCCCAGTGCTGAGCTTTACTGTCCTACCCACTCATACCAATGTCTTAACCATATTGCTTCTCATGCAGTTGTTCCATCATTGGAATGCTTCCAAATCCTTATCATGTCCTCCCGAGATTTGTCATATACAACTAGCTTGACTCTTTCCTTTAATGCTTGTGTCTTAAATCTTATCCTATATTTGCACTTCTAAAGTTTTCCTGATAGAGGAAAGACTTTATTTATATACTCATAGGTAGTTTTTATATCATTTGGCTTCAAAAATCTCTTCCTTTTTCTCTTATTCCATATTTCCCCTTCCTCAGGTCTCTTAATAGTTAAACCTCAAATTCCAACCCCAGTTTTAAAATGTGGCAGATAAGCCAGTGTGAATAGTTATAGCCAATGTCAGCAAAAATTTTGGATAACTCTTTGTTTGAAAATAGAACTATTGGCTCATTAATCTGGCAAAATTCTTTGCATAGTGTAGAGGCACTAACACACGCGCCAAGTACCTCCCTTTAAATTCTTGCTGGGTAAATGTATCCATAGCAATGATACAATAAAGACCATGCAAATTTTAGAGGAAACTGACATCTGCATTTATACTATAATGCCTTTGTGCAGCTTTTAATTATAATTTAATTATAAATACTAATTTATAATTATGACATTAGTGGGAAAAAAGAAAAAAAATCACAATAATTTATTATTTCACAAATCAATCATGTTCTTCTTGCTGAGACTGACTTAAGTCAAACATTGATTATGAGGAGACAGTAGCACCTTGGCAGAACAACATTCTAATCTTTAATATGCAGTTTAATGCTATGACTCTCAAAATAAATACTTTTTTCTCAAAATAATTCACCAACAAGCTTGTGAGGTAATATTCTGTAAAGTCATACCTCGTTAGAGCAGACTTGAGCTTCACAATGTTCCCTCTGCATCTTTATTAGAAAAGAAGGAGGGTGAAAAACTGTACTATGAAGGTCCTTGTATTAATTCATTACCTTCCCTAGAGATGTAGGTGGCCTTTATAGTCATAGTGCACTGAAGCATAACTTCCTTAATATATGGCTGGATTTTCATTTTTAATAACTCTCTGTGAAAAGGAAAAAAAGTTAGTTACTGATTTATAAAAGATAAATTATATATAATAAATTTAAAATAATGCATATATATTTGATATCATAGTTTGTTTGTACTATTGAATATCAAATCTACTAAACTATAGCAACCAATGTGATGAAGAAGAATGACAAATAAAAAACCTGGAAGCAACTTTAGTCATTTAATATTTAAGTGTGAGGCCCTGGCTGGTGGCACAGTGGATAAGGCACTGGCCCGCAAACCCAAAGGTTCCTGGTTCAATTCCCAGCCAGGGCACATAACCAGGTCACAAGCCAAGTCTCCAGCCGGGTCCATAGCTGGAGGCAGGTGAAAGGCAACCATTGATGTCTCTCTCCCTCTCTCTCTTTCTCTCTGCCTCTCTCTCTAAAATTAATTTTAAAAGTGTTTTTAAAAAATTTTAATAAGAAAATAATAATAATATTTAAGTGTGGACAAAAATCTTACCCCAGATTTCAGAATAAAATTCATACATCAGATTTTTAGCCAAGAGTTTATCAGATAATTGCAGATTCATATAGCAATACTTCTTTAAGTATTATCAACATACTGAAAATAATTCATTGAATTGTGAGTAGTTTATGCAAAGTATCAAACTGAAAACTGTTACTTTTAACAAACATGTCTATCTGGTAGAAATTACAAACTATTTCATAAAAGAATGATTGAATATTTGAGAAATTTGATCCAATGTGGATACTTTCAAGTTCTAACATCCACTGGCGAATTAACATAGCTACCAAGAGTCTTAAGATATGTCATTATCTTGTATACTCTTGATAAAGGAGAAAAACTGTCAATGAAACTATTAAACTAATCAATATTTTATTATCTTTAGATATATTATTCTTATTCAAATAACTCATATGGATTCATACATAGTTTTTAAAATTGGTACTGTGCATAAATAAAATTAAACTATTAGCAAAATACTTTGGTTTAAATCCCTTAGTATATTGTAGGACTTTCATTTTTAATGACTCCTTGTGAAAATAAGTTAAAGTTACTGATTTATAAAAGAAGTCATATACATAATAAATAATAATAAACATACTTTTGAGATAACAGCTTTTTTGAAACAACTTCTAATTCTGAATCCAACTTTCTTAATCATTTTTTTGTTGAGAGTTATTAAACTCTGTTTTTATTCCACATAATGTTATGTGCTGAGCCATCAGAGTGCTTATGGTACCACATTCACTGAAAGAGGTTCCACTATGGTCTCAAGTTTTCTCCCTATCCATGCGAACCCAAAGGTAGCTGGTTCAATTCCCCAGCCAGGGCACATAACTAAGTTGCAAGCCAGGTCTCCAGCCAGGTCTGTAGCTGGAGGTAGGTGAAAGGCAACCATACATTGATGTTTCCCTTTCTGCCTATCTCCCTTCCTCTCCCTGTCCAAAAGCACCATTCTGTAGTGGGGCTCAGCTTTCTTAGTCTTACCAGGGGTGTCAAGTGATATCAAACATGTTATGGTTGCCTCTTGACTGATAGTGTTTGAGAGAAGCAAAGAGTTATCCTGATTTTAGGCTTGTTTAAAGTGAGAAAATGAAATGCCCCTTATAATTGATGACATAAAGTATGCTACTTACAAAATATGCCAAGTAGTTTTTGTTTTTCTTACGTGAGACAACAATTTGATGTACAAAATGCTTATTTCTATATGTACACCCATTTTATCCATAGAAGTATATTCCAAGGCCTCTAGTACATGTCTGAAACCATGGATACCACCAAATCCTATTCCTATGTAAATATATATATATATATATATATATATATATATATATATATATAGTTTTATTTATAAATTAGGCACAGTAAGATATTGACAACATTAAGAAATAAGCCAGTCAGAGAAAACAAATACTATATGACCTCACTTATATATGGAATCTAATGAACAGAATAAACTGACAATCAAAATAGAATCAGAGACATGGACACAGAACAGACCAACAGACTTCAGAAGAGAGTAAGGTTGGGGAACTGGATGAAAAAAGGTGAAGAGATTAAGCAACAAATCATATGTATAAAATACAAAATGGCAAACAACAGATTGGTGATAGCCAAAGGGAAAGGAGGGAGGCAATGAAGTGGTGCTGGGCAAAGGTAGGAAAAACAGGGATGGAAAGGGATTTTGAGGTGATGGATGCACAACACAGCATGCAGATAATATTTCATTGAATTGTACACTTCAAACCTGCCAACCAATGTGACCACATTAAATTTAGTTTGAAAAGTAGCATACTTACAATAATATACAATAGTAAAGTTATGTCACTGTGGCATAATTAATTAATATAAGGGTTACTGGAGCACAAGCATTGTGATACCATGACAGTAAATCTGATAACAGAGTGCCTTATCTTATCTTATCTTGCCACTTCTTATCTCCTTGAGTATCTAGTTTAGTTTATCAGTGTCTCTCTCCATATATTGGCCATGTAATTCAATTTAAACAAGTTAAACAGGATTCTTTAATATAACTTTTTCAGAATGTAGAATATATTGTGATCATTTAAATGTGGCAAATCATGTAACATTTTCAGAAGTTATCTGATCACAGAACTTTTTAATTGTATGTGTTAAAGGAATTGTGTTTTGGAAAAAGATTCTTACAGTTAGTTACTAAAATTCTTTGTAGGGTTTCTTTGTGGTGTCTTGTCTTGTTATGTGGCTCTATAAACTTCTAGTAATCTAGTGTTGAATGTGATTGTAATACAGTAACTCTATATTTACTCAGTATTATTAAGAAGATGGTCATCATGTACATGTTAAAGTAATAGAATCTCAAATACACAAGAATTATTTGCCTTCTAGCATACATGTGGTTGCATAATTCTATAACATCTGTTTGTGTTGTAAACTAATCTAAGTCAGCATGGTCATGAGGCAAATTCTAAGATTTGGAGTAAATATTTGTCATCTCTGGTAGTTAAGATAGATGAAGGCTAAATGTTCTTTCCACAACTTACAGTATAAGTACATATATACCAAACATATAAATATTATATGATAAGAGTATTGCTCAAAACTAAATAATCTTGAGGGAGATGTAATTGTAGAGTTACAAAATCCTAGAATTGGAAGAAAAAACACTTTTAAGGGCTTTCAAAACTTCTTAATGAAGTAGCCTAATTTTTAATACTCAATATTTATGTAGTCCCTATGATAATGCTTTTACTAATTAAAATTGAAAAAAAAATTTGCCTTAAGATACAATTCATTCTGCTCTTACACAGGTCAAATTACTTATTTTGAAAACAGTATATCAATTAGAATGTGCCTCCTAGTAAGAATATATACATATATGTATTACAGAAGAACAGTTTATTGATGCTTCCATTTAGTAGATCTTCACATCTTCAAAGACTCAAAGAAAAATTTTGTGTCTCTCTGCACCCTCACCCCTACCTGCTACCCCAGCTCTATCTCCACTTCACATCTCAAGTCTTTACCTTCATAATTTTAGGACAGGATTTTCACACAGATACCTCTCAGTTCTTGGGGCTTCCTCAGTATGCATATTAGCTTTTCTACATTTATTTTCTACAGATTGTAAAGCTAACTCATTTAGTGAATTATAAGTTCAACAGATTTTTTTTTTTTTTCCTTCATTACCTTGAAATGACCTACTTCTTTCCTATGGTTTCCAGCATCCTTTCCTTGTCATGTTTTAAATTTTGTCTAGTCCATTCTTGAAATTGCATCTCATTGATTATGTTACACAAAGTCGGTAAGCTTGCAATTCTTTCAAAGCTTCCTGAGAGGTTTGGAGTTTCACTCCAGCCAAATCGGAAATGTCCAACAACAGTTTGAACCAGAGGTAGCTTTTTATAGATTTGAAAGTGGTTTATGCTCAAACATAAAGAATATAATCATGAAATATAAGCCATGACTTTTCTAAAATGCCACATTACTTTACACTTTAGAGTCACTTGAGAATTCTTTAATTAGTGGCAGTATATAATATTGAAAATCACTCACTTGTAAGGTTATGTTGATGAGACAACTGCATATTGTCTATCTTTTATCAAAAGTCTCCCTTTTGAAATTTCAAATTTCAAATGGGACACTTTTCTAGTCTTTCTCAGGAAACAAATTTCTTGTGGCTTCACAAGAAAAAAAGAATGTGTAATAGAAGAATGAGGGTTAGTGTCTAATGATGCAATATTTTTTCAAAGTAAGCTATATTATTCATTTTGCAGAGCACTTTCAATACATATTTCTCTTTCACAGTGAAATGTTTTATCTAGTAGATTTAAATATAAGGAGGAAAGTCTGAAAAAAAATAATCAAAATTTTAAAGTGCAAAAGATTACCTCAATTTCAAACTTTTAAAAGAAACGACTTCATTGACTAGAATACATGTTAGATTGGTTCCATTAGGGGGAAAAATAAAATTACTGGTTAATAAGGGAGAAATGCTAACTCAGGTTTTAAATATTGTTTTATTAAAAACTCCAGTATTGGCTTGTCTATAAAGGACAATAAATATATAATATGGAACTGCAAGATTTTCTTGAATGAAATTAAACTCTTACTCAAGGAAAGGAACATTTCAAGGCCTGAATACCAATTTCTTGCTCAAGAAATGCCAAGATAAAGGGAGAACTCACAGCATGACAATTCACTGGCAGTAAGACAATCTTATAAAGATAAAAGTGCTGAATTCTAAAGGAGATTGGCAGATGTCCCAGATCAATTAAGGAAGAAATTCTGCAGTACAGGCAACCAATTCATCTTTTAAACCTTAAATTTAGATAATGCAGCTGAAAGATGGATATAGGAAAGTAAAAACATAAATATGTTGAAGAAAAATTATAGATAGAAGGATTCTTTTATATAGTAGATTTAGAACTTAAAAGATTCATTCTATTGAGCTGAATCACTGGTTAATTCAATGACATAGAGGAAACTAATGCTTGACTCACAGACTATGTGATTGACTGATAGAGGCTATTAGTTATCAATGAGTCAAGCTGATAGTCTCACTGACAACCATTTTTAAAAGTTCAAATAAAACATTACTCTTCAATATGTGTCAGCACTATAGCTGGAAAAATTGTATTTGACATATTCTGTAGGACTGTAGGTAAAATGTGGTATATATACATTATGTATAGACTAAACCATACAGTGTAGTATAAATTGAACAAAACTGGGCTTATGATTGTATTGCCATGTACTATGATTTTCTTCAAATTAGGGCCTGGAAAATAGGCATTAGGTCTCCATTTGAGTCTACCAAATAGAAAGAAACATCATTACAGTTGTCTTGTATTTCTATGGTATACATTTAGTATGTACCGCTAAAATTACAGTTTGAAACATAAATACTTAACAAGAAGGAACTCAGTGTCAAGAAAAGGCAACATGCAGGGCATATGCTTCCTCACCAATAACTGGAAAGAAAAGCAAATTAATGCTGCCTTAAAATGAATTAAATAACTCTTATTTTATAGTTTTCTAACAAGCCCTCATTTCAAAGTAATTTCCTCCTTCCTCAAACACAGAGAATGTACTACTTTTAAAGAAAATGGTGTACTTCCTGATGAATGAACATAATTTAATAATATATTGTATACATACCTGATATAGAAATTTCTGTAACCTCATTGGTATTCTATGATCATTCATTCAGATCATTCAGGACAATTTAGAAAAATTACCACTTCGTAATTCTATGAATATTTCATTTCATTCTTTGGCACCAAATATTCAAACATTATCTTTTTTAAAATTTTGAAAGTAAACTAAGTTTAATTTAATTTTTCAAGTCTAGTAGTAGGTCATAATCATTTTGCTAAATGTCTTCAAACATTGTCAATCTTTTTTCCAAATTTGTTATACTTTTTTTTTTTTTTTTAAGATTTTTATTATTTTTAGAAAGAATTGCAGGGAGGGAGGAAGAAAGGAAGAGAAACATCAATGTACGATTGCCTTTCACCTGCCTCCAGCTGAGAACCTGACTGGAGACCTGGCTTGCAACCTGGTTACGCCCTGGCTGGGAATGGAACAGTGACCTTTGGGTTTGCAGGCCGGCACCTACCCATTGAGCCACCAGCCGGGGCCTATACAGACTTTCTAACAGCTATTTAACATGCATTTGAGCTTAATAAATATACATATATAGCATGTGGTAAAAAAGTTATGAGTAAAGCCCTGACTGGTGTAGTTCAATGCTTGCCAGTTTGATTCCTGCTCAGAGCACATGCCTGGGTTGCAGGCTAGGTCTCTGGTTGGAGGCATGAAAGAGGCAAACAATTGGTATTTCTCATACATCAAGGTTTCTCTCCATCTTTTAATTTAATGCTTGATTACTACTTGTTGATCGAATGCAGATTTTATATCTCTCCTTGGTGCCTCTGCCAAGGATTGCTGATATTTTGAGATAGAGTGATCAGAACCTTTTCCCATGGCTTTCAACCTTTCTTGACATGCTCTATAGATATAATTTTTATATCTGTGTATATTTGTGTTTGAAACAATACTTAACATTATTATCTACAATAAACCCTGATAATGAAATCTCTAAGCTATTGTATTTCACACTATTTATTTTAAAAATAATACTTGAGCACAGAGGCTTTTTAAAGCAGTGAAAACACTTTGTATGATATCATAATGATGAATATGTATGGTTATATGTTTGTCTAAGCCCATAATATGAACAAAACCAAGAGTGAATGAACTATGATGTAACCTCTATGTATACTATATGTAACGAAGAGTACCATCAGATAAATTTGGGACTTTCAGAATGTGTATGTAGGTTCATCAATTGTAAAAATTGTACCATTCTGGTGGTAATGTTGTTATGGTAGAGGCTATACATGTGTGAACACAGAGTATGTGGGAAATCTATATATTCTACCCAGTTTGGCTGTGAACATAAAACTGCTCTAAAATATAAAGTATTAATAAAAAGAATAATAATGTTGGTCTTGATATTGATTTCACAACCCACAAACTGGTAGTTTGTAAAACAGTTTTAGACAAAAAGACAAGAGATGAACCATATCAATCTTTGACTATGTGGAAAGAACACATGTATCCTAGTAAGCATTGGGAGGTACAGCTGTCAAGTCTTTCTTTTCCTGATCTTCCTACCCTTCTCAGCCACTTGCAGCGTCCCATAGGTGGATGTCACTTATTTCTCATACCTCAGACTTTCAGAAGCTAAAAATCCTGAAAGAAAATTGCAAATGTCCCTTCTAGATCTCATGGATGAGCAGCTGAGAAATTATGTAAATTTGGACTTGGATTCAGCTCGAAACAAAGCAATTTACTAAAATTATTTTGTATAATTCTTACCAAAATCATACAAACTAAGAGGGAGTAGGGGTGGTGCCTACAAAAATGGCCTTGATAATTTATTGTACATACACCTAAGCACATTGGACCTATGACTACTAGAGCCCCGTGAGATAGGAAAAAAGGACTGCTCTTCTCCCTGAGAAAGTAAACTTGACTCAGCTAACTTCATATCCACAGAAGTTCAAAGGAAAGCATAGAATTGAGCTCCTCTGCAATTGCATTTTTCCACTTTTTCACAAGAGTGAAATTTTGGCTAATTAAACCTAGTCAAGATTTATTGCAAACTAAACATTTGCAACTGTAGCCCCTCCCCAAACCCCATTTTCACTAAGGCATGAGCTGTATCTTGTGGGTAAATAGCCAGTCACCTCTGGGGAAGCACTGGAATTCTACCATCTCCCGTTTCCTCCTGGCCACCTTGTTCTGGGCTCCATTTCTGATCTAACGTCTAGGGTTAAGCCCAGGGCGGTGGGGAAGAATCCTGGCCCGCTGTCAAACTGGCCTATTCAGCCGCAGAGCGGGTTTCAGCCCGGTCCTGGCAGCTGGACTGCTAGTGCGGCTGCAAGCCCGAGTGTGCGCAGCTCAGGAGCCGCACTTCCCGGGTGGAGGACGCGGCCGCTCCACTAGCCTCCCCTGGATCGCACAGCCGCCCGACCCCCACAGCCTGTGCTGCAGCTGCTGGCCACCGGAGGGGGCGACCAAACGTCAACCTGTTGTTTGTCCCGTCACCATTTATCAACTCCCAGCACTACAAGGAAGTGCGGCACCCAAACGCGCTCACAAAGTTCAGCATGCAGGAAGTTTGGGGAGAGCTAGGCGATTAGCACGGCAGCTGGGCCATCTCTGGGCAAGCCCGGGCGGCAGAAGCGGCGCAGCGCGGTGCGGCAAAGCGCCCCGGGAGCTTCTCCCAGATTTTTCTTAGAGCGACACTGTCCCTCCACAGCTGATCCCAATGCACCGGTTCATCCTCGTCTACACTCTAGTCTGCGCAAACTTTTGCAGCTTTCGGGACACTTCTGCAGTTCCACAGAGCGTCTCCATCAAATCTTTGCGCAACGCCAACCTCAGGCGAGATGGTAAGAGAATCAGGTTTTATTTTTTTAATTAAAAATATCACTTTTTGTTGTCATTTCACGCGCACACTCTCTTTTCCAGCTTCTTCTTCTTCTTTCTTCTTCTCTCTCCCTCTCTCTCCCTCCCTCCCTCCCTCCCCCACCCTCTCTCTCATCTTTCATATGATGAATGCATTGTGGTGGAGAGGGGTGGGAGGAGGTTCGTGCCTGTCCCCAGCCAGGTCCTGAGAGAGCCCCTTTTTCTAGAACGGGACTGAGAGGTGTAGGAGTCATACAGGAGAGGATCAAATAGCTCAGGAGGCTGGCTCATCTCTCTACACTCTAGAAAAGTCATTTTGGTCACTGATACCAGAACCACGGGCTTGAAGAAAGTTGAAGGCTGCGCCGCCCATCGGTCAAGCTGTTAACCTTTTGAACTTGAAACTCAGATAGATGGGGCATTTATAATAGGCAGAGGGACTCAAGAGTGACTTTCTCTGGGTGTTTTAATATTTCATTTATTTATTTATTTAGTAGGGGAGAAGGAGTGATGCATTTCAGTCTTGCAGTCATATTTGAGACAGAGTGACAACTTTTATATGTAATTTACTTTGAGGGGGTGGCTATGTGCAGCATGTTGCCCATTCTTTCTCTAGGGTGATTTTCCCATTGGGTCGGAAGCGGCTCAGAAACTCAGAGTCAGGGAGAATAGGGGTTATGGGATACCATGTGTACTACAGGGGTACTGGGTTTCTGCTATTAGTTTTCTTATACAGAAGGCTTTCCAACTGTTCGCAGAAAGCAAACCCCTTAAACAGCTTATTCTAAGCAAGGTCCCAAGCAGACTTGTTTGCTTTCCTTCACCCTGGAGAATACCTGGGTCCTTGGGTCTCAGGGATTTTAATAGAGTTTATTAATTTCTGGGCCTCCACCAAGCCCTGAAGTTGATTTCTTTCTCAATGCTCCACTGCAGCTGATGTTGCCAGTGTTTTGCTGCTGTTTCTGCCTTCTACCTGAACTGATCCACGGATTTGCATTTTCCCTTTATCAATATCTTTTCCTTCCTCTCCTTGCTTAAAGTTCTCACGCATGTAAGGAAATCACCGAGCTAAGCTAATTGCACTGGTGGCACTGGTTGAAGCTGGCACTATATATATTTTAAAGATTTTATTTATTATTTTCAGAAAGAGGGGAAGGGAGAGAGGCAGAGAGGAAAGAGACATCAATGTATGGTTGCCTTTCACCTGCCTCCAGCTATAGACCTGGCTGGAGACCTGGCTTGCAACCTGGTTATGTGCCCTGGTTGGGAATCGAACCAGTAACCTTTGGGTTCGCAGCCCAGCACCTTATCCACTGTGCCACCAGCCAGGCTGAAGCTGGCAATATTTGACTGTTCTCTGGTAAAGTCATATCCGCCACCTTATTCCCTTATCAGTTTCTTTCTTGGTATGTCCTTAACTTGAACTTCACTGAAAGGCCTTTGAACTTTGACACAAACAAACAAACAAAAAACATTTTTATTTTCTGATGACAAATGGAATGCAGATTTCAGTATGTTTGTCATCTGAAGTAGTGTGCCTATGTGGAGGGTCCAGGGAAGCCAGAGAGTCAACTCCTGGCCAGAATATCCCTCTATATTTATAGAATTATTTTATTAAACAGTACCTTTTTGATAACCTTCTGACTTAAAGCACAAAATAGTCTTATTAAACTTAAAAATAAAGTTTAGATTCAAGAGCAATCATCTATAATTTTCTGTTTTGTTTTGTTTTTTTAATTTTCTTCATTAATGTTTTTGAAAGGAACAGCCTTCTACTAGTTGAGTTTTTAGATTTGGTCATATTTGCACTTTATATGCCCTTTCAGCTGCATAGAGTAAAATGCCATTTATAATTTGCATGACTTCATAACCATAATTTTGTAATCCTTGGTCTCACAGTATCAGTTACAAAAAGTCAAGGACAGAATATGAAAAGTATGTAACCATTGCCCATTAACCCAAGATTTCAACTAAAACCAAGTCATGCAGTTCACTTTTTTTTTTTTTTGGGGGGGGTGGGTGTTGAAGAATGCTCTCATTTTATTTTTCTATGTAAAAACTCTTGTCTATATGACAAATAATTTGTTTTATTGAAAATGTTTAAAGTGCCTTGGATTTATTTCAAATTTTAGCTAAACCCCTTTTATAATTACTCTAATAGTAGACACATACATCATGATTACACTGTCCAATACTTTTCTCAATGTCAATCTCATTCTATAAACAAGACTGGGAAAGAGAAAGAGGTAGTTTAATGAAAGGAAATTATTATATACAGACTGAAAAAGTTTAGCTTGTGTGGGTAACTTAGGGAATTTTTAACTAGCATATTATTCTTGTGTTATATGGCTTTTACCTCAAAGAGAGGCACTATGGTCCCAAAGGGTCAAAACTGGATCTCGGGAGTTAAAAAAGAAATCTTTGATATTACAATGTTTTATGGTCCTCC
The DNA here is from genome assembly GCA_004026585.1 of Noctilio leporinus. Classification (NCBI taxonomy): domain Eukaryota; kingdom Metazoa; phylum Chordata; class Mammalia; order Chiroptera; family Noctilionidae; genus Noctilio; species Noctilio leporinus. The sequence continues at coordinate 78,762 of PVIW01003821.1, forward strand.
AAAGGGCCAGTATATATAAACAGAATAACAGTCTATCTGTAGTGGTAGTATTTCATAGAGACGGGACATGATTAGAAAAAAATATCTAAAATTTCTCCTTAAATGGGGATTGACAATAATGTAAAAAATTTTAGAAACATTGCCATAGAGTTTGGGGAAGAGAGTAAGAATAAAAGGTCTTTTAAAAAGTCTGGACGTTGTCTGGAACAATCTTAATAGTAATAGTTGAGCTGATGAGAGAAAGTAAATTATTAAATTAAACCTTAATTCTGATTTCAGACATGTTCAACTTACCCCAGAGGTTCCTGATGCCTCATTGAAGAAGACCATACTCTTGATCTTTTGACTCTCAGATTAAAATAGAATATAACCTTGGGAAAGGCATGGACATGGAATATAATAAAGGAATACAGAAGACAAAAGTTTTCAAACATTAACTTAGGGTCCCTAGATCAGCCCTCAAATTTCAAATGGTAAAACACACACACACACACACACACACATTAGACATGACCCTTGACGAGGGGTTTTAGAAACCATTACCTAATGCCAGAACTATCATTACACTTGAGTGTCATTGATTTCTCCCTGCTGACCCTGTTAGTTGCTACCTAGTGTCAGGGGTAAGAAAGGAGCAAAGAAGGCAGACATGTTTCCCTGTGGGTTGGATTTTATCCAGCCTGATTACGTAAAAACAACTTCTTTTTGATCTACCTCTACTTGACAGCTCCAGATAACTGGAGTAGCTCAGGAAGAATACAGATATAAAGTGTAAGGACTGATAAATAATATTGTCTCCTTCTAGCCAGTGTGGCAAGCTGATCTGCTGCTGTCTCCTAGACCCTTGAACAATTTGGGAGTTAGGGTCGTCAACCCTGCATCAATCAAAAATCTGAATATAACTTTTGACTCCCCAAAACCTTAACTGCTAAATAGCCTACTATTGACTGGAAACCTTACTGATAACATAAACAACCAATTAACACATATTTTGTATTATATGTATTATATACAGTATTTTTACAATAAAGTAAACTAGAAAAAAGAAAATTATTCAGTTATTAGGAAGGAAAAATAGGTTTATAGTATTTATTGACAAAAATCAGTGTAAAAGAGGACCTGTGCAATTCAAACCTGTATTGTTTAAGGATCAACTGTTTCTTGTTCTAAAAGCAGTACCAAAGCCCTTCTCAGCACCTGCAGGATGGCTAAAGGTGACCCAGTGGAGGATGGTGGTTGAATTCACTTTCTGTATCCAGGAGGAAACTAACTAGGTTCTAGAGCTTAAAGGACTAAAATTAGTTTGCAATAGTTAACTGAATATTTATACTTCCTTTATTTATTATTCTTTCTCAGACTAATTTGCTATCTTTTTCCTGATTCACCTCTTGGCACAGAGAAAAATCTTCATTTGGCAATAACAACCACCTAGGAGCACATGTTTCTATTTTAGCACCTATGTACTTGGTGCTTTTGTAATAGTAACTGGCCAGACCTGATACTGTTCAGAGTGTTGATCAAGAAGCATAAAGGTAACAATTAACTGACAGCATTACTTAGTTATTTTAAAATCAAACTGGATAGCACTTCCTGCTTAAGAATTTAAAAATGCAGAATTACTCTTCACTTTCTTGACCTATTATTTATTTCAGAAACTGCAGGTGTTGGATTGTTTAATATTCTAGTATTTGAATCATCTATTACATTATCATTATCTAGTGATAGTCCTGCAATTTTAGTGATTATGGTCTTAGATTTTTAAGTACTCAAGCTTGTTTCTTAAATAACGTGTGTTTCTAGTATCCTTATTGAAGACAACACATTGACTTCAATTCCCTTTATCAAAGCTTAGAGAGAAGGCGATAAAACAGAGGACAATATAAACAAATTAAAGGTATCTGAAAGCTAAGAATCAGATGTGTCTAAATAACATGTTCTTTTGTGTTTCTGTTTTTGTTCAAGTCTAAGAGTATAAAAGCCTCATAATCTTATGGAGCATAGTGGTAATGACATATTTTAAATGCAACATAGCTTTGACTTTCCATCATAGATTACATTGCTTAAGAGAGGTTCTATTAAAGAGGCTGGTTCAGCCAGGTGTTTATATACTATGTAATAGGAAATGTCAGTAGGTTGTGAGTTATAGTAATGACCATCTTGTGTTCATTGAATAACAATGGTTTTTGTCTATAAGATTTTTCCCTTTCAAGGAATAAAAGCAAAAGTTCATTGCTTTAGAACTATAGGGTCAAACAATGGAACAATGTCCCCAAGAGTTACTGATACCAAATGGGCAGCCATAAACATGCTGTCACAAAGGACTCCGAGCATTATTCTAAGAGTCTGGAGGAGTCTGGCATATTTATGCCACTGTTTTGGAGAGTTGAGTCATAATGCAAATCATTTTCCTTCTGAAACTGACTCATAAACTTTTTTGCTGAATGATCTGATTAACATGAAAAGGCACTTTCTGAACACCTTAATAAAATTCTTTCTTGTATTAAAATAAGAACAACTTTTCTTTTCTTTTTTTTAATTTAATTTTATTGTTGTATTACATCCATCCCTTTTTACAATTTTTAAGAAAAAACCATATATAGGATGTTTTTAACCCTCATATGCTATGTCATTTCTGTAATGCTCTGGTCTTTACAAAAGATCAGGATGGCTTTAGAGAAGAGTTGAAAAGGGTGGAGTTACCCTTTGCACTATCTGGTCTCTTTGAAGATTATCTCTCCTCAGGGCATTCTTTACTTGATCCATGCTATCTAAAGATGAAAGGACAAATAGTTCTTTAACATGAGTTCTGCCACTGACCCTGCTGTTAACTAGTATTCATTTATTCAACAATTAATTATTATATCTCTAATATATTCAAGTTTCTGGGCCAGATGCTTAGTTATCAAGTAAATTATAAATGAAATAAACATGGCTCCTGACTTCCTGGAGCCTGTGGTCTAGTGGGAAATATAGAAAACTAAGTACTTGGTTCTAGAGTTATTTCAGGTGTATTTCAGAGAGTCCTAAGATTCTCAAGAAGTTTCTTAGAGGTCAGCTCAGACATACTGGCATACCGGGAAAGCTGAACGTAAGTAACTTCAGGTTCTCTACCCCTTCTTCAACAGAACAATTCCATGTATCCCCACATTTCTGTTTCATATCATTGAGTTCATTCTAAGATTTCTATTCCAAAAAAAATGTATTTCGCAGATTAAGAACCATGAAACACTGTGTAATGTGATAGGTGCTTTAGTAGAAAAAATGCATGAGGAGTATTGAAATTCACCAGGTGGACCTAATTTAGATTTTAGGGATTGTAGAAGGTTTCCTGGAATTGAAATGATGTCTAAATTGGGGAATGAAAAGTGAGAAGGATTCAAAAAGTTGAGGGCAGTGAGGAAGAAGGGTTGAGTTACCTAGTGCAGAGAGTAGCACTTACCAAGATTTGGAGATGAAAATATAGGTAAGCAACTGTCCATTAATGAAAGGCCTGGAAAGTAATGTTAAGGAGTTTGGCAGTCATGCTGAAGGCAAGGAGAAGCCACTGAAAGACTTAATTTAGGGAAAGAAATGGCCTGTCCTTTCACTGAGTGCTATAGTCTTTCTGAGAAATCAGCCAAGCTGGTGCTTTGATCAAGACCAGTCTTTCCCTTGCTTTGATCAAGACCAGTCTTTCCCTTAGCCCTGGCTGGTAGCACACTGGATAAGGCGCCGGCCTGTGAACCCAAAGATTGCAGATTCGATTCCCAGCCAGGGCAACATAACTAGGTTGCAAGCCAGGTCTCCAGTTAGGTCTGTGGCTGGAGGCAGGTGAAAGGCAGGTCTCCAGTTAGGTCTGTGGCTGGAGGCAGGTATGGTTGCCCTCCACCTGCCTCCAGCCAAGAACCTGGCTGGAGACCTGGCTTGCAACCTGGTTATGTGCCCTGGCTGGGGAATTGAACCAGCCACCTTTGGGTTCTCAGGCAGGCACCTGTATCCACTGTGCTACCAGCCAGGGCTAACTCATTTTATTTTTTTAATTTGTTGATTTTAGAGAGAGAAAAAGGTAGAAACAGAGTGAGAAACATTGATTTGTTGTTCCCTTATTTATGCACTCATTGGCTGATTCTCAGATGGGCCCTCACCAGGTATTGAACCCGAAATCTTGACATATTGGGACAACTCTCTAACTAACTGAGCTGTCTGGCCAGAGCAGGTTAACTCTTGTGAAAAGAACAATTTATGGAAAAGCTACAGGATGATAATATATAATAGCAAAAAAGAAATAATCCAAGACGAATCCAGCAACAGAAATGTCCTCCACACACAGCATTTCAGAACCAAATGTAAGTCATAAATAAAGCAACAAGCCCATGAGACACTAAAATGTACAAGTGCACAGAAGGCAATATTTTCTGCTGAAGTTCCTTTTTTCAGAACGTGAATGAAGCAGGCCTTGTTTCTTATGTGATAATTTATTATATTAATATATTAAATTTATTTGTTTTAAAGATTTTTTTAAAATTTTATTATTTTTAGAGAGGGGGAAAGGGAGAGAAGCAGATAGGGAGAGATATCAATGTATGGTTGCCTTTCACCTGCCTCCAGCTACAGACCTGGCTAGAGACCTGGCTTGCAACCTGGTTATGTTCCCTGGCTGGGAATCAAACCAGATACCTTTGGGTTTGCAGGCCGGTGCCTTATTCACTGTGCCACCAGCCAGGGCTTAATATATTAAATTTAATATTGATCAGTTAATACTGTGTTTTGTGCCATGTGCAAATTAGAGGTTTCCATATACCAAGAGGTTTGTGAAAGACATAGGAGCTGTCGTCCTTCATTACAAGGAGTGATCATTTCTCAGGTTTTAGGTTTTTAACTTGAGCACTTTTTTGTAGTGTTTATGAAGACATAGTTTTGGGTACAGTGCTTTGCCTATAAAAATGAGCCAAATATGATTTGAAAACTTGTGTATTAGAATTCTTGATCTTTGAAATTTGAAATCTAGCATGTCTTTTTTGGACTGAGAAAGCTTATTGACAATCGTCGTGTATAAATCATGAGCATAGATTGAATATGCTATGTTACTTTTGAACAAATCATTTTAGACCCAATTGTGAGAAGCTGCTGACAAGTTTTGTGTTTCACTAAAACATTAAATAAGCAATCTAACATCAGCCTACCTTTATAAAATGTAGCGATTCAGCAAACTAAGCTGTGTATGACACAACCAAAATGAACTAATAAATATGCGATAAATTCACTTAAAAGCCAAAATTAGTGTCACAAAGTGTATAAATGAGTTCATAAACTTCAAGTGGTAGACATTAAAAGATTATTGGCCTTTACTTTCCCTGTAGTTTCATCCCACTTGCTTATGTGGTTTCCACATTCACAGCAGAACAGAAGCTTGCAGTGAGATTGGCCAGCAGAACCGGTTCCAGTTATTACACCATCAGCATTGAAAAGTGGCAGCTAGTCCTTTTCTTGCCTCCTATGATGCTTTCAGGTTTTGAAAAGCATTCTTAAGACCTAAGCAAGCACATTTGGTATATACTTCTTATTAAATATGGTGAAAAATGTTCTAACTAACTATGAACTAAATGTTTGTGCTGTTTCCTAAATTCATACCTTAAAATCCATTAGCCTCAGTTTGACATTAGAGTGGAACCTTTGGGAATTGATTAGATTGAAGGCAGAGTCCTCATGAATGGAATTAGTGCCCTTGTAAAATAGAGATCCTTCCTTCCCCAACCAATGTGAGGCTGCAGGGAAGAAACATTGAATCTACTGGCACCTCAATCTTGGACTCTAGAACTGTAAGAAATACATTTCTGTTGTTTATAAGTCACTCGATCTACAGTATTTTTTATAACAGCCCAAATGGACTAGGACTTGATCTATTTCTCTGTATCACCAAGGAATCATTATATTAGAACCCAGTAAAATTGTTGATATTTTTAATGATGTCTTTGAGTCATAAAGGAAAGTTTAGATTACATTTTGCTAGATGTACCAGGATCGTTAATTATAAGTGGTATTAACTTAAACATGTGTGGATTCAATCATGAAATTTGCAGTGCTAGCTATTAAAAAAGCCTTGTGAAAAAGAACCATAATAGGCTGATGATAATGTGCTGTTGCTGTCATTCTTTTAGTGGTAACTAATAGATTTGTATTAAGCAAGAGGGAGACAAGCAGGAATTTCTATCAGTATTTTGGATTAGATCCTTTTAGGATTAGAATCTTCAATAACTTGAATGAAGACATGGAAAACATATCTTCCAAACTTGTGTGTTTGATCTGGAAAGTATAGTTTATAGGTTGGACTACATGCCAAGGTTAGCTGACTTTTTCTGTAATGGGCCAAATAGCAAATATTTTCAGATTTGGGAGCCATGAGTTCTACGTTGCAAATACTTAACTGTGCCATTATAGCCGGAAGTCAGCTAAAGAAATTACATAAATGAATGGGTGTGGCTACATTCCAATAAAAAATTACTTCCAAAAATAGACAGTGAGCCTGCAGACTGTAGTTTGCTGATTGCTGAATTAGACAAGCCAAGTACTCTTAGGTTGAAATGATGGGCTTATCCTATTAAAATGAAATTCAAGAGGGATAAATGCAAACTTTAGCTCTTTGGCTAGAAAATAAAAGAAGCTACATAATTATAAAATTAAATAACTTGAATTAATACCAGTTTATGCAGTAACAGATTAGATGGATTAATAGATAGTCTGTATCTATTGTCTCTCTTTATTTCTTAACTGGTTTAGTTGAGCACAGCTTATGCTTCAACAAATGATGTAGTTGCTGACCAATAACATCAACAGTGTAAACCTGGTAGTTTGTATGAATAACTTATCTCAGGGTCAGAGAGTCAGCAATGCTATTAAAAGTTAGTCATATAGGTGGGTGATTTCTCTCCTGTGTATGATTCTACCTCTTTCTGACTCCCTCAATCCTGAGACCTAAACCCACAGAGTTTACTACTACTGTTTTTGAATTTTCCCTTCTTTTTTAGCTCCATCCTCTCACTAATACAAATGTTTAAGTTTCTTTGCATGTTCCCACAACATATACAAGGTGTTTTACTGTTTCTCTTCATGTTATATTAACTCCTTCGGTTTCACTACAGCTCATTGTGTTTACTTCCTCTCTCCTTTCCCCTTTATAATTAATCATCTCTGCTGCTCCACTGAACTGCTCTGGGTGAGGTCATCATGATGTGTAATCTCTGTGATCAGGAGCTCTTCTCTTGACATATCCTCTTATCTTGGTTTGAGACTGTCCTTTGTCTTCACTATCCCTAAATGACAAATTTTACTTATTTAATTTTTATTTATTGATTTTTCAGGGAGAAAGAGAGAGAGACAGAGAGACAGAAAGACAGAGAGACAGAGAGAGAGAGAAACATTAATTGTTCCACTTACTGATGCATCATTGGCTAATTCTTGTGTGTGCCCTGACCAGATATCAACCCACAACCTTGGTGCCTTGGGATGATGCCCTAACAAACTGAGCTACCTGGCCAGGTCCCCTAAATGACATATTTTTAATGGTGATGGAAACAAAGCCAGAACTAACTGAATACTTATTTTAGGTTATTTGGAGTAGCAAAATTAGAGAAGGCTTTAAAAAGTGTATTTTATGTTTTGTTCTGTCCCTGTAACTATTATAAGTAGTGAAAGATCTGAGAATGAATGAGGATCTTGTGAAGACCATTCAAAGTAACAAATAATGTCATATTATAACCTAGTAAGCTCTACAACTGCAACCTTTTGGGTAGATATGTATAAATATTTGTATAAATACATATAGAAACATAATATTTAAAATAATAGGATATTTATAACAATAGAAAGTGACACTGAACACACGTAGATTTTTTTATTAATTAATTAATTAATTAACTTAGTTTGTTTGCTTTTTCTCTCTTTGGCTGAGTTCTCATCTTCCTGTCCACTCTGTAAATACTGGTATGGTTTTAAGGCTCTGATCTTACCCTTATCCTTTCACTTTTTCCCTGATAGTCTTTGAAGGATCTTAGTTTTGTCCAAAGTGTCAACAGCTACTTGTATGCTACTGTCTGGTAAATCAACCTAAAACTCACTGCCTATCTCTTTACTTCACTACTTGAGGTCTACAATAGGTGATCTTACTGATATTTAAAGTAAGCCCTTCAATTCAATAGTCCTGAGTAAAATAATTAGATTTTATTATTCTTTTTTATTTAAATTTTTTAAAATAATAATTTGTTTTCTCAATATTAGAGTATTCATCCAGTGGTGCATTCCTAAACAGTATTAATCTTTTTGTTATTCCAGGCATATTATAATTGTTTTTGAGTGAACCATTGAGTACACTACTAACCATGTGTCATATTTTACACAGAGGAATTTCAGCATTCTTTGTAGCTTTTCCTGACTCCTAACCCTTCCCATTTATAACCAACTACATCTCTAATTTTCTCACATTTCCACAATAAATCCAATAATGACATCTATTTACCTATCTGGCATCTGCTGATGTAAGCAAAATCTCTGTACTTAATACAGTCAACATCCTTGTCTATTTCATTGTCTGGCACAGAGAAGCAGCTCAACAAGGTTTGAAGAATCAGTGAATCATTAACCAATCAATGTCTCCTTTTAATGACTAATCTTTGGGTCACATGGGCCCTCTCACTATTGAATTGTAAACGCATGGGAGAAGGGAGAAGGGATGTTTAAACTCTCAATGCAGGGTGGTTGTTAGGTTTCTGTTAACTGTTTGGTGGCTATTTGTATCATTGAATAGAAAAAAGAATAAAAGAGGATGAGCAGATAAGAAAAGGTCATGGAAATAGAAAAGTAATTTGTGGCCACTTTAAACTTTAGAAGCTTATGCAGCATTCCTGTGCATAAACTCTAGAGGAAGGGAGGCAAGACAGAAGTACTAATTTGCATAAAATATGTGCACAGTAAACATAGAGTAATAAACTATCATTTTTAAAAGTAAATGATATTTATGATTTTGGGTGTGCATGTTAATACCTGATATTTCTTGAGTACTTGTAACCTATAATGACTTGTTTGGTCATTATAAAAAGTGGCTTGGTGGAAAGAGTTGGCTATGTTTCCATAAGGCTTCCTTGATAATTCCAAGATCACATACATATAGCTAGGCTCCTGCCTAGCCATAAGCATGACATTTTATTTATTTGGGTCCTCTCCCTTTTTTCTAGATGACTCTAAGTTAATCTTTTTAAAGAATCAGCTCTTGGTTTTATTAATCTTTTATATTGTTCTTAAAGATTCTATTTCATTTATTTCTGCTCTGTTTTTAATTATTTTTTTCCTTCTACTCACTTTGGACTTTGTTTGTTGTACTTTTTCTTTTATAGCACCTTTAAGTGTAAAGTTAGATTGTTTATTTGAGATTTTTCTTTTTTTTTTTTTTTGAGGTAGGCTTGTAATGCTATAGATTTCTCTCTGAGAAATCTGTGCCCCGGAGATTTGGGGTTGTTTCTTCTCATTTTTATTTGTTTAAAGGTTTCTTTTGATTTCTTTCTGGATCTCATTGTTAACCCTATTATTGTTTACTAACATGTCATTAAGCCTGCATGCTTTGTGTTTAGTGCTTTTTGGTTGTTGGGTTGTTGTTTTTTTTGCTTGTCATTGATTTCTAGTTTCATAAATTATGGTCAGATAGGATGCTGGATATGATTTCAATCTTCTTAAATTTATTGACACTTGTCTTTTGGCCTAAAAATATGGTCTATCCAAGAAAATGTTTTATATTCACTTGAAAAGAATGCATATTCTGTTATTTTTGCAGAATGTTCTGAGAATATCAATTAAATCCATTTGGTCTAGTGTATCATTTAAGGCTTCCATTTTCTTTTTAATTTTCTGTCTTGAAGCTTTAACCATTGATGTCACTGTGGTAGTAAAATACCTTAGTATGACTGTATTACTGTAAATTTCTCCCTTTATGTCCATCAAGATTTGCTTTAAATGTTTAGGTGCTTCTATGTTGGGTTCGTAATTGTTGACAAGAATTACATGCTCTTTTTGGATTGTTCTCTTTGTTATTATATAATGTCTTTCTCTGTCTTTTACAATAGCCTTAATTTTAAAGTCTATTTTGTGAGCTATAATATTAATACCCCAGCTTATTTTTTCCATGTGTATGAAATATCTTTTTTCATGCTTTATTTGGAAGTATGTCTCTTATAGACAGCGTACATTGGTCTGGTTTTCTTATCCATTCAACTACACTATGTCTTTTGACTAGAGCAGTTGAGCTATATACATTCAACATAATTATTGATAGGTATGTATTTATTGCCATTTAATTCTTTTAACTATGCTCCTTTGTCCTTCCTTTCCATTCTTCTTCTTCAAGAGGCACTTTAACATTTCTTGTAATACTGGTTTGGTGATAAAAACTTCTTTACCTTTTTCTTATATGGGAAACTCTCCTTCAATTTTAGATGATAGCTTGGCTGTGTAAAAGTAGTCTTGGTTGTAGGTCGCATTATACTTCATTTTGAATATTTCATGGCAATCCTTTCTGGCCTTAAAATTTTCTGTTGAGAAATCAGCTGTCAGGCTTATGGGAACTTGCTTGTGGGTAACTGTGTTTCTCTTGCTGCTTTTAGGATTCTCTCTTTGTCTTTAACTTTTGACATTTTAATTTTCCCGTGTTTTAGTATAAGTCTCCTGGGTTCATCTTGTTTGGGACTCTCTGTGCTTCCTGGACTTGTGTGTCCTTTTCCTTAACCAGGTTAGAAAAATTTTAAGTCACTTTTTTTTTTTTTCAAATAGGTTCTTGATCCCTTGCTCTGTCTTTTTCTTTCTTGTATCCCTGTGATGCAGATATTGTTACTCTTAATGTTGCCCCAAAAGTACCTTAAACTACTCTTGTTTTTTAAAGTTCTTTTTACTTCTTGCTGCTCTGATTGGGTGTTTTGTTTCTACTTGTCTTCCAAATCACTGATTTGAATCTTTGCTTCATCCAATCCATTCCTTTCTGTGTATTCTTTATTTCAGATATTGTATTCTTAATTTCTGATTGGCTCCTTTTTATGATTTCTGTTATTTTTCATGATTTTGAACATCCTTATAACCATTACACTAATTCTACCTCTGATAAATTGCTTGCTTTCATTTCATTTAGCTCTTCTTCTGGAGATTTCTCCTTTTCTTTCATTTGGGGTATGTTTCTTTGTCTCCCCATTTGGCTGCTTCTGTGTTTGTTTGCATATATTAGATAGATCTCCCATGACTCCCAGTCTTGGTGGGGTGACCCAATATAGTAGTTGTCCTATGGGATCCAGTAGTGCAATCTCCTTGATCATCCAAGCTGGGTGCATCAGAAATGTTCCTTATATGGGTTATACAGGTTTTCCTATTGTAACTTAACTGCCATTAGCCTATTCTTGCATGGGATGGACCATCAGGGTGGCTAACTATGAGGCTCAACCTCAACCATGGTGAGCAAGCTGCTGTGCAAGTACTGACCACATGAGGTGGAATTTGCCTCAGTAGGTCTGGCACCTGCCAGGATCTTTCTTTGTATTTGCCACTTGTGAAGCTTATTGGATCTTGCTCTGATGTCTGAAGTTGGCCACTGGGTGTGTTGATTCTGGGCCTCTTGGGAAGAACTTAGGTTCAGCCAATCAATGTCAGACACTGCCTGCGACTGGTCTTGAGAAACCTGTTTGGGACTACGAGTGATCCACAGTTTGTGGCTGCCTCTGCTCGGCCTGAAGAACTAAGCTGTGCCCCAAGGCCAGCTTTTACCAGCACTAGGCTCAGGGGCAGAAGTCCCAAGGCACCCTGAGTTTCACCTCTCCTAGCCTCCACCTGCTTGCTTGCTCCTTGTTAGACTTGGTCACTGAAAGAGCCTCTGGTAGTACTCAAGTTGCCTGAGGTAGGTCCTTGGTGAGTCACTAGGTAGGGATAAGTGATGTTTACCACTCTGATACGGATTCAAATTCAATGCCATTTCTGGATCTAGGCTACTCAGCTAATTTCCCTGGGTATAACAAATCTAGCTGCCACACACTGATTGCTCACACATCTTTGTTCAGAGCAGGGTCTCAGGAATTCACCAGGATGAGGCCAACAGGGTTAATCAGGCCCAAACAAACCAAGATTTGGCTGTGTGAAGGCAGGGCTCTTCTCCAATAGGCTGTGCAAAGGAAAAATGGTCTCTGTCCTAAAGCCACAGAACTTCTGCCAGGAGGAGACAAAGCTCAGCATGGGGATGGCCACCAGAAGACAGGAGGATGGAGTTAGTGAATTTCCTGTGAGGGCGAGGGGAGGTGTCAGTCAGGCCTAAGAAAGGTAGGGTGTGTGTCACCTGCCCCCAAACCACACAGCTTAGTCACCTCTAGTTTTTGTTTTACTCTGTCCTGTAGATAAAATTGTAACCATAAATCATCTACTCTAATAGTTAGTTAAAAATGATATTGATAAAGAGTAAATATAAAGGCAAAATTAATACATTTAAAAATGTATCTAAATATTTTTGGTAAAAAAAATGTACTAGTGTTAACAGCTAACAGAGTGGCTGATACATTGCAGATGCTTGATGCATATGAGTGAATGAACAAAAAAATTTCCAAGCCCTTGTCATTTCTACCCTGAGTCATTATAACTGTTCTCCTTGTAATCTACTTAGTTGCCATCTATCTAATCATATAACTGGAAGTCACCTTGAACTCCTTGATCCGTCTACACTAGCCATCCAATCAGGGGCTGCTGTGTTGACTTCCAGGTAAATCTACAGCACTTCTGCCCCTCTCCAAGCAATCTGCCCTCCAAAAAATGATATTGGTTAAGTTGTTATTGGGCACAATATTATTTCAAAGTTGAAAGACAAATCTCTTCTTATTACTAGTATTAATTAAAACTTGAGCAGAAAAGAAACTTTTAATTTTCTAAATTTTCTCTTTTGTGTATGCAGATATAAGGTTAAATCTTCCTGAACTATAAAAATTAATATGTGGACTTACTTACCAACCCAATATGACTCAACTTTTATGTGATATGCAATATGATTATTTGATCACTGGGTGGCAGTAGAGAAAAGATAGCTTTGTCTGTCATATTTTTTTCCTTTCTATCTTGTTTGGGAATGTAAATTAACCTAGAGAAATTTTATATTTCCTAAATGTATTAAAAATTAAGAATAATGGTTATCTGTCCTTAATATATAACTATTCTAGTCTATATGATCTCAATACAATTTAGATATAATTAAAATATATTGAAAATTTTATATAACCATTTTATTGCTTTGTACCCTTTACACATTCAGTTTGTGTACATGTGTAAAATTTATGAAAGTCCAATTTGGAAACACTGATGGTTAAGAATTATTTCCTGAACAATAGGCTCATGTGCGTAGTCATTGGTTGAAAATTTCATATAAGTACAGGACCAGTTATTTGGCCACTCTAGTCTTTAAAAAGTTCCTAAAAACTGCTTATTATTTGCCAGGTGAGTGAGTTTTTCAAAAATGTTACTTTTTGGGGACAAAATTATGATTATGATATCAGGAGTGAGAAATTACCTCTCAGAATGTTGCAGTTTCTGAGATTTTAAGAAGAAAGGGGGCAGAGTGGTGAGCACATTAAACTGTAGGAAAATCAAACTTGCCAAGATGTGAAACAATGATTAATTAAGGCTGTGCATTGACCACATAATTGCTATATTAAAAAATTTGATTGTGTTTATCCAAAGTGATACACAAAAATGACACTTTTTAGTAAATGTTTTCATACAGATCAAAAATCTGTTTTGGGGTATGTCCTAAGCTAAGTAATGACCCTTTGAGATTTTATGCCCAAATTCTAGTGCTTCTAAATGCCACCTATACAGTAAAGGTAGGATTTGGCTAAGGATCTTGATATAAGGAGATTATCATAGATTGTCTAAGGGTCCTGATAGGAGAGAGACCAAAGGAGGTTTGACACAGGTAGGGGGAGAGAGGGCAATGTAACCACAGAAGCAGAGATTTAAGTGATGTGACCACAAGCCAAGGAATGCCAGTAGCCACCACAAACTGGAAGAAGCAGGAGGTAGATTTTTGTCTAGGCCATCCAGAGGGAACATGACCCTGCCAACACTTTAATTTTGGTTCATTGAACTAATTTTAGACTTATGGCCACCAGAACTATGGAAGTATTCATTGTTTTAAGCCAGTAAGTTTTTGGCAGTATGTTATGTTACGCCACCAACAGATAACTAACGCAGTTCTAACAAGTTATAAAATTTCATTGACTTACTACACTGTATTATTGGTGGATTTAGGTCCTTGCCTTTGAGAATTTTCTCAAAAGACAGGCTTTACTTTGACCTTAGTTCTAAATCAAAATACAGAACATTCTGGCTTCAAATCTTATCTATTTTTTTCAGGTAAGAGTTAGTCCTGATCTGTAGCTGGAAGCAGGTGAAAGGCAACCATACATTGATATTTTTCTCCCTCTCTGCTTCTCTCCCTTCCCCTCTCTCTGAAAATAATAAATAAAATCTTTTTTTAAAAAAAGATTAAGTCCTGACATGATGAAAAGGGCAATGGATACTATTTCATTGATTTTTAAAAATTTCCCTTAACCCAAATATTTCATTTATGTATTTGTTGGTTCATACCTTTATTCATTTGTTTATTCCAAAAACTTTTGCTCTAAGTCCACTAGGTGTCATTTTCTATACTAGATTTTGGAGCAAAATATTTAAAATGATGGGTGATAATTAATTTGTCAATTGAACATGGGATAATTATGTGATAATAGCTACTATCCACAAAGCACTTATTAGTGTGGAAAGTATACTGATATTATATATGTGTCAGTTCAATGATGATATTATTTTTTTGGTGATGAAACTGAGAAGAAATATACAAGAGAAAATATTTTCAAGTATTAGGATTATTGGAAATTTAGAGTTTACAAAAGGATTAGTGAATTCCAGTTGAATTTCTGAGCCTCGTTTTCTTGGCTGAATTTGAACCATCTCATCATTCCAGGCCATTATTGTCCAGTAGAAATATAATGCAAGCCAATATAATTTTTTTAATTTGGTAGCCACATAAAAAATAAAGTGAATGGCATGAAATTAATTTCAAGAATACATTTTATTTAAGCCTATATTCAAGTATTTGCATCGCAATGCTTAAGAAATATTCTTAAAAGAGATTTTTTAATACTTTTTATCATTTTGAGTCTTCAAAATATGATATGCATTTTATACTGACAGCACATTCTATTTCATACCAGCCATTCTTTAAATACTCAGTAGCAACACATGTAGCTAGTCATTGTCAACTTGGACACCACAATATTTTAAAAACATGTATTTCAACCAGCACAAGTTTTCATTGTTTCAACCAACAACAACGAAAATAAAACAAAACATTATTATTTGATTTATAAAAGCTATTTCTCTATCTCCTTATTGCAATTTGTTGAAACTGACTGAGCCACCTTTTATGGCAATTAATAACTCAGCATGGGCAAGTTTCATGTAGTTTATATTTTGTTTTTCAGCATGGGTAAGTTTCATGTAGTTTATATTTTGTTTTCTTTTTATATCAACATTGACACAGTTGATGAATCTGGTTACTTTCATGTATTCTCTTGATTTTTTAAAAAAAATTATAGTCATCTAATAAACTTGAAGTCAGGTTACTCAATTTATATGGCAGTTGCAAAATTTTTGGTATCTAAAAGCTTCTTATGAAAACAGCAGCTGGTGCTTCATTGCAATTCTATGCATGGAGAAAAGCTGTGTTTAACCAGCATTGGTTTTCCTTTCTGTTTACAGCTTAATTTGACTTTGGTAATGATAACATTCCCTTTTATCATTTGACCCCCTTTTTTTCTTTTTTGCTTCTTTTTGCTGATCAGTAAAAATTTGTGAAAAACAAAATCCTGCCATGTGTCTTGGTGATTTAACCTATTATAAATTTGATACAGATTTCTATTAAATAACCATATCTTCTTCCATTTTGAGGCATTGGTTGGCATAATTTTGGAGCATGCATTTTTAGAAAAATTAAACGTTATGAAAGTTGATGATCTGTATTTTAATATTTCAGACCTACCACTTACTCTATGCCTAAAATTGATGATTAATAAAAATTATTACAGCAGTACAAATCATTCCTACTCTTGCTAAGTGACATATTTCTACCAAGCTTTTAATTTGGTGTTTATTGGCATGGCTTATATATCTTCCTATTGTAAATTTTAATGTAATTTAATTAAGTATTATGTGACACAGTACTTTTAATTTGTTTATAACTCCAAAAGCATTCTGTTAAGTAATGCTTGTAAGAGTGTCCTGTTTTTCATTAACTGACGTTAGAAAGATCTCATTGCATTATGTTCCTGTGAGAGATTCATATGCAACTCAGGTGAAACTCAAACTTGTAGCAAGGGGAAAGTGTCTGTGGGCAGCAGTGCTGGACTGACTATGAAGCAATGAAGCATAAGCTTCCAGTCCCTTTCATAACAAGGACCTGTTATCTAATTTTATATTAGATATTATTTTTCTTACAAATATTTATATTTGTATTCTTTTTCTTACAGAAAGTACCCCAAATTGTATCAGCATCAGACCCCATAAAATCTGGATCATTCCATAGTATTAAGGTAGATACCTAGTCATTTGAGATTTGCTCTGAAGATAATGTGAAAATATCCTCTACCAGATCAATAAATTAATGTGGCAAAAGATTCTTACCCCAAAAGCTGGATTAACCACACAGTCTACTCTTAATGTAACACCTTCTCTTTTGGCTGCCTGAACCCTCAGTGAACGGCAGTGCTCCTGTGCTATTTCCCTTGTATGTATTCATTATTGCTTCTACCAGTGACGTACTGCTATATAGTCTAAAGATCTGCTCTTTTTTCTTCCCAAGCATGTTTTCCTATTGTACATTTTAATACACAGTAGGAAGACATGTTAAGTATTGTGTGACACAAGAAAATATGAGTGTAAAAAAAGAGGTTTTTAAATTACTATTTGATTGAACATTTTATCCAGACTTCAATAGTGAGTTGTTAAGAAATATTGCGAGTTAGGTATAAGTGAGCCAACTAAACCATTCCACAAAGAGTGAAAATTAATCTAAAAAGCATAATGGGCTCCCTGTATAAATGGCTTCACATCTGTCTTTCAATTTTTGTCTACTTTCAAAACAGAAATTGGAAATTATGGGTAAGTTAATGACATGGCTTATGCAAGAAAGATTACAAATAATTATATTAGTTTGGGACACACTCAAAGAAAAACTCTTTGTAACTCATCAGAATTTAGTCACAGGTGTGCACTTTTATGTATTTTAAGCTAAAATAAAATATAGAACTCCCTGTTTTAACAGGCTTTTTAAATTGATCAATCCAGGATTGTTTCAACTGTGTCAGGCAACAGGATTTCCAATGTATGTATAGAAAAAAATAATTTCTTAAATAGATCCATGTATTGAATACTAGAACATCTAATTTATACCAATGGAAGTTAATGAAATTCATTAACACAAGAAGAAAATCAAGCCTGATTAGAGATGTAAGGAATAATGATTAAGGGTAACAAGACCTCAGCTGAAACCTTGACCCTACCACTTGCTATCTATGTATTCTTGGAAAATGACTCAACCTCTCTTAGGATTCAGAAATTAAAAACAAAACAAAGAAAAACAAAAGAAAAATACCCATATTATAAAGTGATTATAAAGATTAAATAGTTATTGTGTGTGTAGCTCTTAGCCCCTAATAAACTATAAAGCATTTAGACACCTGCATTAAATTATCAGGTTTTTTTCATGTTTTAATATTTTTTCAGAGTGTGATAAACATTGCATCTCACTACAAGTAGTAGTTATGGCTGTGTCTACCTTATGTTTATATGACTGTTTCATAGACTCAATAAATTTTAGCACTGGAAGTCTTCTTTGAGGTAGTCTAGGCCATCTTCTTGCTCGATGTGTGAAGGCATCATGGCATAGAAAAGTTCAGATGCTTGTGTAAAATCACACAGTGGATCATGACAAGGTCAAGATTCAAGTACAAGTTTTTTGACTCCTTATCTGTTGCTCTTTGCATAGTATTGCAGATGCTTCTTATCTATTGTTAGAAATAACAATGACCAAATTCAGAAAAGATGGTGATAGGAATGAAAATGGCTTCACCAACACTTTATTAAGATATGTATAATTTTGAACAAAAAAGTAGTGATCAGAATTGACAATTTGTAGTTCTTCCATTTTGTGTTATTTTATTTATAATCTTAACCTTCAATGTTCAGCTTACTTGAGTATATTCAAGCCAGAGTTGTAGATCAAACCAGTCTGCAGCATGTTCAAGAGAGGCTTGACTTTTTAGCAATCTGTTCCCTGTATATAAAAGCATGAATCTAAATAAAGTTGGAAGACAGGATGCAATCTATTTCTGAGTTGCCAGTCAACGCTTTCTTTAAAGTCTAAAAGCAATATGTATGCAAATACAAACTAGTCTTAAGAAAAAACGACAGAAAGTTAAGCTGCCTTAAATAATCCTAATGGGATTTGAAAAGTAGAGCAATAAATTATGATGTAACCAAAGAAGAAAATGAAAATTCTTTTCTGGTTATAAAGCAGCACTTTGGGAGTGAGTTTGCTTGATTCATCAGTCCCTTATTGAGTACCTACTATATGCCAGACACTTGAGCTACAGGAGAGACATGATTCTCCAGGGTTGTAGCCTGTTGGGTGGGGAGACTCTGGAGGCCAGTAGATCTTATTCAGCAGAGAACAAGCTATGAGCTGAGCATGCACTGAGGAGGGGCCTCCATCCTGAAACCACCGCAGGGATGAGTCCCCAACACCTCTCCACAAAGATTGTTGAGTTGCTGTAAAAGGTAAATAACATTTCCAAAGATAAAAATAGATCAATTAAGCCAAACCTCTAAAGTCCAATTATTAGCCCTGGTTGGTGGCATAGTGGATAAGGCACCTGCCTGCAAATACAAAGGTCACTGGTTCGATTCCCAGACAGGGCAACATAAGCAGGTTGCAAGCCAGGTCTCCAGCCAGGTCTGTAGGGGAGGAAGGTGAAAGGAAACCATACATTGATGTCTCTCTCCCTCTCTGCCTCTCTCCTTTCCACTCTTTCTGAAAAATAATAAATAAAATCTTAAAAAAAAATAAAATAAAATAAAAATAAAGTCCAATTAGCTGCCAGATTTTATATTTTCATAGAGGCTAAAATCAAGTAATTCCAAGATGGATAGTTTATTCTACAAGCATTGGTTCAAGAACCCTTTGTATTTAGGTTTGCTCTTCTCTACCTTGTTCAGAAATGTAGGCTAAACATAGATGCTGACTTTAATATTAAATCCTAGTCTCTAATGAGTGATTTTCTAAAGTAGTCCCAGCAAACAATTCCTGATCTGGAGTGTTCCTGTACCAAAGAGGAAGTTGCAACTTCCTATAATAAAAATCACATATAAAATGCAGTAGACCTTTTAAAACACCATGTTTGGTAGAGAAAGCAATTTATTTTCCTTACAAAATATTAATAAAAATAAAACTCTATCCTTAAGGAAAACCCTTATAACTCCCTAAGAATAAAGCCATCATCTCTCAGGGAGCTGTGGGAACACACAGTGATCTCAGCCCCAGGGAAGAAGCCCGAAGCACATTGGTTTCCAGGAGCCACTCTCTTCCCTGGGGCATTCTCTGTATTAGCAAGAATGATTTCCTAACTTTGCTTAGGGCACCTTGAGAGCAGGTTCTGAAACTGGGCTGGAAGTGCAGTACCAAGGCTCATGTTTCTCCTTGATGCATCATGTTGAATCATACAGAAGGCATCAGCCATACTGCAGTGATTTAAGAACAGTCTGTATTTTCTAGAGGAATGTGGAAGAATGGCCATCACTATCTGAAACCCTGTAGCTTATTCTTGTAACAAAGATGTACTTAGGGCCTTCAGTGTTTCTAAAATATGACCAGTTACATCCTAAGTTCTCATTTAACTAAAGAACTTGATGACTTTGTGATAAGAAATTTCAGATAAGACATGAATACTTATTGATTTATTTGACAAATATTTACTGAGAATCTTTTGTTAGTATGGCATTGTGGTAGATAAAATGGAGAGTAGAAGAAGACAATTAGATCATCTATAAGTAGAAATATTATGTGTATATTAACACATACACATCTATATCTAAAGGTATAATATTTTACATAGTATATATGTATAGGTACATTTACACTTATTTTATGTTCCTATGTATCCTGTTACATGTGTTATAAATTACTCATGCAAGATATAAATATATGTGATATCATTAAGTGGTAGTGTTAATTAATATAGTCAATGTTAAAACATGATAATGAAATAGTTCTAACTAGGAAAAGTCACCAAACCAAGTCAGAAATCCTTTTATGAAACTGAAAATGGCATTTGAACTAGACTGTAAAGATGTTATATTAGTATCCTCAGGCTTCTGCATCAAATTACCACAAAAATTTATTCTGTCTCAGGTCTGGAGGGCAGAAGTCCAAACTCAAGGTGTCATCAAGGCCACACACCCTAGAGGCCAGGGAGAATCTCTTTCACACCTTTCACTGGCTGTTGGCTGCATCGCTGCAATCTCTGCCTCCATGGTCTCATTTCCATCCCCTTTCTGTGCATCAATTATCCCTTGGGTCCCTTATCTAAGGACACTTGAGACTGTATGTAGGATACATATGAATAATCCAGGATTAGTTCAATATCCTGAACTTAATCACATTTTTGACTAGATAAGGCAATATTCAAAATTTTCAGTATAGACATATCTTTTGAGAGGTATCCATTTAACCCACTACAAATGAGAACCTTTTTAACATTTTTTATTTTATTCTTTTTCAATTTATTTATTTTTATCCTCACCTGAGGACATTCATTTTTTTTACTGCTTTTAGAGAGAGAGGAAGGGAGAGAGAGAAACATCTATGTGAGAGAGAAGCAGTTACTGCCTTTCTCCCATATGTGCCATAACTGGTAATCAATCCCACAACCTAGGCATATGCCTTGACCAAGAATTGAACCCACAACCCTTCACTAACTACATAACAAAGCTCCAAGAAACTGAGCCATACCAGCCAGGGCAAATGAGAACCATTTCAAAAGCTGAATTGGGGGAGAGCATTACAGGCTGAGAAACTAGACTAAGCAGAAATGTGAAGGCATCTCTTCTCTAAGAAAAAGAAGGTGGGAGCAAAAAGGGGATGGATGTAATACAACAACAATAAAATTTAAAAAAAAAGAAAAAAAAAGAAAGAAAAAGAAAAAGAAGGTATGTGGGTAGCAAGGAGGAATATCAGGGAGCAACAGGATGCAGAGAGTGAAGCAAGTGTCAGATGGAGCCAGACCATGGAGGCTCTCTGATTCTCGTCAGCTGCTTTAAAATGAATTGAAGAATGAGTGGGAACCACATAGGAAGCTATGAATGTAGCCCCAGTGATACATCTCCAGTCTGTATGCAACTACTGGCCATGGGAATGCAAAGGGAGAGATATCAGCAGTAAAATCAAATAGATTGGAATTGATTGGATTTAGATTACACTGAAGATTTTCCTACTACCTGGACAACTGGGAGAAGGTTAGGACATGAACAACAATAAGGAAATTTGAAGGCACAAGGTGTGATTGGATTTGGATATTCAGTTGCCAGTATGATGTGCAGAGGGGGCTGGTTTGCAGTTAAAATCTAGAGCTGGTCTCCAGAGAGAGTTTGGCATTAGAGTTACCTACACTGAAGGATGAGGCTTCAAAGGAAGGAAAGGAAGAAGAAAAAGAGAATGTCTCCAAGGTTATAATCTTAGAGGACTGCTTCCTTTAAAGGTCAGGAAAAAGAAAAAGAGAACTAAACTTCCTGTGCATGTTTCTTCATGATCATGCACTAAGTCTAAATGAGCTCAATCTCTATGTTATCTCTATTGGAATAACGGTGTATCAACCTTGCTAAGACTCTGTATTTTGTGCTAAAGTAATTTGCTCTAATTATGACCTTATTAAAATAACATGGTTATATTTGCACTTTATTTTATGGTAATGACTGATAAACAAAATGCTAACTGGCATTGCAACTTTGTGCTATATTTGTTCTGATATTCAAATGGTTTAATTAGGATTTAGTTTGCACACCAGCCTGAGTAATTGTCTATGTAATATTTCTTTTTTCTTTTTTCATTTTTATTCAGAGAAAGTTACTTATTTAGACATGGCAAAAGTCCAAAACTTTGTCAATGTATGTAGTGTTAACAGTGGTTTTCAGGAAAGAGTTTATTAACTGAGGAAGTAGGCAGCTGATTCTCAATATGTCATTTTACATGAGGATTTTGTTGTTTCAGTTAAAAATTTACTATATCACGCTTTGTCCAATTGTAAGAATAACTTCTACATATAACTTTTGTGTCAGTCTTTAAAGTTTGTGATTAGATTGTTGTCTAAGAGCTGATTTCCAACTCAGTTCAGATCCATGTAAACCTGTCCTTTTACCACTTATCAGATAGTGGTTTCTCTCGGGTGCACCTGGGGCTCCTCTTTTCCCATTTATTGTCTGGTACTTTTACTTGTTTTAGTTTTCAACTATTTCCATTAGAAGTTATTATAACCCTTCTCCCCTGCCCTAGATTATGCTCAGAGGATGTGATGTAGCACGTCATATTCCTGCATTAGGAATTAGCTATCCTATTCTTGATTATAAACTCTCATTAACTATACAGTCCTCTTGGATCATGTATCAGTTGGAAAGAATATGATTCTGTGGTATCATTAGAGCAGATAATGAAAGAATCAAAGGGGATCATGTGTATTTTAAAGTACTATAAAACATTCAAAGTACCATAAAATGCACATTATAACTGTACTATATATTTAATACTAGATGTGTAGTTACTTTATTTTGAAGTGACACATTTAGAGTATAAAGAAGCAAAAGTTCATGGACTAAAGTTGTGCATCTCAAAATTAATTGTGCATGTGAATCACATGTAGATCATGTAGAAATGTGGATTCTACAGATTCGGGAGGTCTGTGAGAACCTGAGATTCTGCATTTAACAAGTTTCTATATGATGTCTATGCTGCTCAATTGCTGACCATGTATTTAGTAGTAAGGAAGTAAGGAACTAAAGAACTTACATTTTATTAATTCAGGTTTCTCCATATACACATACATACATAGAAATACATTCTTCATTCTTGATAATACACATAGGGCTGGGAGGAAACATATGAACTTATTTAAACAAACTGGGGAATCAAAGTATTTTAAAAACTGGAAAACAAAATTAATCCAATGAAAGATTTGTTGTTTAAGAGAGCTATACTGTATAGTGATACATTTTGTAATGCAAATTTCTATCTAAAATAACTGCATTGTAAATGTGGGTGTTCTCATTGGGTTTTCTTAAAAGTATTTTTTAAGTATATTGTATTATGTTGTTACAGTTGTCCCAATTTTTTCCTTTCGCCCCCCTACTTCTAGTACCCCCCTTCCCTCCAGCAATCCCCCACTCTTAGTTCATGTCCATGGGTCCTACAAGTAAGTTCTTTGTCTTCATCCTTTCCTATACTATTACGAACATCCCCTTATCTATTTGGTTCCTACCAGTTATGCTTCTTGATACCTGCACTATTCCCCTTTTCTCCCTCTTCCACTCCCAGCTGATAACCCTCCAAATGATCCTCATATCTACAATTCTGTTCCTGTTCTGATTGTTTGCTTAGTTTGGTTTTGTTTTTATATTCAGTTTTGATAGTTGTGAGTTTGTTGTCATTTTAATATTCATAGTCTTGATCTTCTTTTTCTTAAATAAGTCCCTTTAACACTTAATATAAAAATGCTTGATGATGATGAACCTTTTTAGCTTTACCTTATCTGGGAAGCATTTTATCTGCCCTTCTGTAATAGGACCCTTTGGGAGGGTCCTGCCACCAGGAATAACTTTTAATAACAGAATTTGGTGAGAAGGAAATGTATTTTGCTTACTTAAAGGGTGTACAAATTTATATTAAAGGTGCAATTATGCTATTAAATCCCACTCTTTAAAAACACCCAAATTATGCAGTCCTGCCTAATTAGGCTAGCTTTAAAACAAACGCTTGGTACCATTTTTCAGAAACATATTTCACAGCTTAGTATTCCAGTTATAAGTTATAAATTCAAAGTTCCAGGCAGCAACTATACCCAATTAGGGGAGGATCTTGAACATAGTCATATACCACATGTAAATTCCCTATCTTTGTGCAAGCTACATGCATGTCTCCCTTTTCTCTCCTTTAGCTCCCTACCCCTTAGAACCAGGTGAGTTCTCAGGCCACTTGTCTGTCTGTGGGTTATCCAGGAAGGAGAGGGAGAGAGAGAGAGAAAGAGACAGAAGGAGAGAGACAGAGACAGACAGAGAGAGAAAGACCGGGAGAGACCACATGTTTGCTGCCCTATTTTAAGCCATGTTGGCCCCCTGTGACACAGTGGTAGGGTGACCAATCGTGGGCACTTACAAAATCTCTAGGAGCCCTGTAAATTCTTTCATCACTGTTCTATGGTCAAAAACCCCTCCCATCTTCTTTCAGAAAAAGGTTTATCTAGTAATTTGCATAACCAAGATACTAGCTATCTGCCATAGGAATGCAAATTACGTCTCTCAGGGAAAACTGGCTGTGCTTCAGAGTCCCACCCTGATCTCCAAACTGCAAAGAGTTGGGGGTTTTGGCTTTCTCCCACTCTGTAACACTTCCATTCTAAATGATACCTTTGTTGGATAGAATGATCTTGGTTGTAGGTTCTTGCTTTTCATCCCTTTGAATACTTCCTGCCAGTCTCTTCTTGTCTGCAAAGTTTCTTTTGAGAAATCAACTAACAGTCTTATGTAAACTCCTTTGTAGGTAACTCTTTTTTCTCTTCTGTTTTTAAGATTCTTTCTTTCTCTTTAATGTTTGACATTTTAATTATGATGTGTCTTGGTGTGGTACTTTTTGGGTCCAACTTATTTGGGACTCTCTGTGCTTCCGGGAATTGTATGTCTCTTTCCTTTGCCAAATTAGGGAACTTTTATTTCATTATTTTTTCAAATAAGTTTTAAATTCCTTGCTCTTCCTCTTGTCCTTATTTCTTCCTTTTGTTCCAAATCTTTGATTTGAATCCTGGTTTCCTTCCCATCACTGATGTTTCCCTATATATTTTTCTTTATTTCATTTTATATAATCTACTCTTCTTCCTTTATTTTGTGGCCATACTCAGCCATTTCTCTGAGCATCCTGATCAGTAGTGTTTTGAACTCTGCATCTGATAGATTGGCTATCTCCATTTGGCTTAGTTCTTTTTCTGGGATTTGTTCTATTTTTTTCATTTGGACCATATTTTTTTGCCTCCTCAACTTGGCAGCCTCCCTGTGTTTTTTTTTTTTTTTCTGTGTTGGGTAGAGCTGCTTTGGCTTGGCAGTGTAGCCTAATGTAGTAGGTGTACTGGAGGGTCCCGTGACATATCATCCCCATCACCCAAGCTGTGTACTCAAGGTGTGTCCTTCTTATGGGTTGAATTCACTCTCTTCTTATAGTTGAGCCTTGGTTGCTGTTGGAAGATCAATTGGAGGGACTTACCCAGGCCAGTCAGCTTCAAAGACTGGCTGTGACCACTGACCACCAACCTCTGGCCTCTTTGGAGGATCAGCTGTGCAGAGGCAGAGTGGTGGTGATCCAGTGTGGTCTGTAGCTGTCCCCTGGGTGGGCTGGCCCTGAGGTTCCCAGGTGGTTCAGGCCAAATTGAGCCCCTCCCTGTGTTTTGCCCAGGGCACCCTGCCTGAGCTATAGAGCAACCTGAGATGGCTGCTACTTGTGCTGGGCTTGGAAATTCCTAGGTGAAGCCAAGCTATGGATATAAACTGGATACTAGTATTGCAGGACCTTGAGTTCACTGAGGCCAGCTGTTGCTTGTTTGCCAGGATTTAGGAAGTTGTGAATTATGAGACAAGACCAGCCATCCACAAGGAAAAGCAGCTTCAATGGGTCCTTAAATTGGGTGGGGTGGAGTCTCTGGGGACCTCAAAAGCAGGTCAAACAGTGTTAACCAGATTGATGGAGTCTCAAGTATGGCATCAGTTTGCAGGCTCTGTGGAAGGAAGGTTTAGAAAAGAGGCAATGGCCTCTGTTCTCTTGATGCCGGACACTTCAGTCCTCCCTGTATACCACTGGTGCCTTTCAAGCTGCTACCCTGTTGCTGGAGATCAGAGGGAATGAGTATGAGTAGGTGAGTCTGTGTGTAGTTCAAGATGAAATGCTTGGGGCTCCAGCAATTTCTTCCACTGACTCAATTCCGGCTGGTTTTTACAGCCAGAAGTTGTGGGGACTGTTTCTGGCACTGGAGCCCTGGGTTGGGGGGCCTGGTGTGGGGCTGAAACTCCTCGCTCCCGAGATATCCCTCCCAAATTTTTGTCCACCAGACCTGGGTGAGAGACCAGCCCATTCCATATGTGCATCCCTTCTACCAATATGGGATATGACTTCTTTAATTCAGTAGTTGACAGACATCCATTCAACTTAATTTCTGATAGCCTGGCTGATGGTCGTTCTATATTTTAGTTGTTATTTTTATTGGTTGTGCAGAGAGGCAAGCCATATCTTCCTACACTGTCATCTTGCCTGGATCTAAAAGATTTTTCTTAACGAAAAGTTTTATATAAGTTAGAAGCTATTTTCTATTTTTTCTCTATTTAATATATATAGTAACTTGGGAAAATAATAAACATATTTTTTTTCTTTAACACATAAAATTATTATAGTACATTAGCTACTACAAGTTATGGGTTTATATAATTTGCTTTAAGTAAAATGTTTACTTGAAAAAAAATGGTTTACTTCCATGACAGATGTGGGAGGCCTAGTGTAGCAAGTATTTGCTAAATGTGAAGGATGAAAAAGCATGGGCATGGTTTCTGCTTTCAGGAGCACATTTTCTCCTGGGGAGACAGGCTTGGGTATAGGCAGTGCCAGAGCCCTCAGGTTACTCTGTGGAGGGGAAGCTCCACACTCTGCAGGACAGTGGTGCTGGAGTGGCAGGTGGAGGTCAACGAAGGTAGCAGAGGCAACTTGAATTGGATGTCAGGGGTCCTGTTGGGAATGACAGAAATGATGAAATTCTAGACAGAAATTTTCAGACATTAAATGAGTAAGAAGTGACAAAAAGGTGATGCACATCACTAGCAGAATAACTTTAGGTACAATGGAAGACCACAATCGATCATTACAGAATTTATTATGTGGAAGTCAGGCAGTGCCATCAATCAGGGATCCAGTCAACCTGCCAAGATGGTCTATGGCAACAAGGTGAGATTTATCAAATCAAATGTAGTTTATAGAGGTATAGAGGTATATGTAAAGGGGCTCCATACAGTTTGGAGTACTATAACTTTTCCTTGTATCAGTGGTAAAATTCATCTAATATACTTTACTTCTTTCAGGAAAATTTTTGTCTATGGATATATTTGCAAAAAGGTTCAGTTCCTATGAAGTAGTTTTAGTGCCTGCCAGTCATTACACTTCATTACATTTTTATTTAATCTCCCCATTTCCTTCTATAAAAGGGCAAGGATTGAAACTCTCTCACTCAGTGCTGTATCATAAGAAGCATTTTATTTATTTATTTAGGATGCAATTTTGTATTGGTCCAGTGTTTAAAGATCCTATTTTGTTGTCACAATTGTAAACAACAGGCAAATTAAAATGTACTTAATATTTAAAACAGTGTTAATATTTTGTGTAGGACATTTGGTATAATGAGCTTGGTGTTTAGTAGACCAGAGCTTGAAAAATGCTTGTTTAGTGGAACACAGAAGAGAAAGAAGAAGCTCCACATTGTTGTCAGAGAACAACCAATGCCAAGCTGTTTGACTTCTAGCAAATTCTCTAGTATGGTACATATTTTTTCCATATGCAGAATGAGAACACTAGTCTGCATAGGCTGTAAGTCCCCATTGGTTCTAAAATTTTATGTTGTATTTAAGTATATGACTAAAATCTTGTAGGATATTGACCCAAACATTTGAGTATTTCTTAAAAGTACCCAGTCTAGCATGTAGGATAATTCTTTACATTTTTCTGCAGTAAAGTATAAAATTGATGACAGGTTAGTATTAGTGCAGGGTGAACACACTTTACAGAGGATGTTGATGTAGGTTTAGTGTGGCATAATTATGCTTTTCATGTTATTTATTATTGGAAAATGTGTATTTGTGATGTTATATGCAAGCTGAATTTGATTCTCATGTTATTGACATAGTAATTTATAAAATGTTTATTTTGCTAAACTAATACATGTATATAGTTAAAAAATCAATTAGAAGCCCCTCAGGGTTCATAATAATGAACCAAGGTTCTAGTAATCCCTTTTTATGTGCATAGTCCAATTCCCAGATCACTTTTTTTCTTTTTAATTGGTAGTTGTTTCTAGAGTTGTTCAACTTAGGCATTATTTATGGGCTTTTTATACAGGGAGGTGATGATTCATGCTTTCTGCGAGGAAGAGAGAGAGTAAACACACGTGCTTTTTCAGTCTGTTATGATTACCTGGAAGCCTACAAATGTTATTTTATTTTTGTGTCTGTAGAATCATTATAAGACAGTAACTAGATCATTAAGTCATATATAGCCTTGGCTCTCTTGCCAAGTCTCCAGGGACTGAATCATGGAGAAAATTGTAGGTCTCAGGTACAAGAGAACTGAGTGGCACTCCATACCTTCCTTTATCAGATCCCAAAGCTTACAGAGTTGCCTCTGTGGAATTGCATTTCCCCTCTGTTAAAAGTACCCAATCCCTGACTCCCCATCTCATTGTACTTTCTGCATGGAGGTCACTTTGTCTTTTTCCCACTGAAACCCATTTTTACCTCTATAAGAATCTTTTCCTACCTTTCTCAAGAGTTTATGACTTCACTTCTGTACCCTTGCAGTTTGTTGGTACCTATATTTTATATACAATGTGGAGCGAAAGAAGATTTAGAGTTGTTTGTATGGAAAATAATACAATAATAAATAATAATACAAGAATAAATTCTGTGTTTCTCGTACTCATGAACGTAAACCTACTTTTGTCCCAGCCTGCATTTTCTCATTAGCCCTCTACCCATTCATTTCCTAGGCCTCTCTCATTGAGTGCAGAACCTTCCGTCACCTTGTAGACACTTCATTGCTGTATTTCAGGTCAAATTCACCTGGCACAGAGCTAAATTCAACCCCACTTTTCAAAAGTGGCCTATCCTTCCATATCCTGTATTCTGGTGAATCATGTTCCTATTAACTGAGATTCCCCACTTCCCTTTCTGCTGTCATCAAATCCACAGTCCTCTACACTGCAAGGATTAGGTGGAAATCAGATCAGGTCCTGTGTCCTGACCTTTTTCAGATGCCCTCAGGCCTTATCTTCTTACCCAGCCTTGACACAAACATACGTCCTGGGGTTCTGGCACACTATAACACTGAGTGGCCTCCAAAACAACATGTTCATCTTCCCTCTGGGATTTCACATATGTGCCCCATTCTGAAATATTCCCTTTCTGCCACCTCTCACACACACTCCCATCATTGCCTGTAAAATTCCTTATCTTTCCCCAGCTCATCTTGCAAGCTTTTCTGAATTATCTCAAAATGGGCCACCCATTCCCTCTCACAGAAAGCTTAAATTTGGGCTCAGAAACACTGAGATGAGGAGATCACTGAGAGTTAAGCCAAGAGAAATAATGGTTTTCCATTCTGTGCATACAAAAGTGAAGAAAGTGAGTCAGAAAAGAAAGGAAACCAGAGACATACAGTTCATGGGGCCTGGCTCAGGAGCAGAGAGTAGACCAGTTTTTGACCTTGAGTTATCCTTTCAGCCCCTTAGGCTGAAAGTAAGCATACTTACTGCCTTGGGCTCCAGGAGATGTCTCTGTGCCTGCCCCTAGGTTTCTCTTTGTACCTAAGCTTAACACTGGGTTCTATTACTCCTTTAAACCAAATTATTCTCGATTAAGATATTGATCTTAATAAAATACTGACTGTGAGCTTCTCAAAGACATGAAATGTGATTCTCAAAGATTAGCATATGGCTGATATATAGTGGGGCTTAATAAATGAACAGATGAATGAATGAATCAATCAGTTCTTTGGACTGGTACCAAAGGCCAAATCTTAGTATTTATTACTTAGATGGTCAAAGCTATAGTGTGGCTCCTCATATTAAGTGTTCCTGAGGTTGTACCATTTGAATGAATTGAACTTATTATGAGGCTTATTGTCCCAGTTTAGAATTCTATTTGTATATGTGATACATTTTCTAATCCAACACAATAATTTTATTTTAATATCATATTTAGAATATTCTAACTATAATTAATAGGATGTATTTCCTTAGAGATACTTAGCATCTGAAAAAATTAAGGGCAGTGTTTAATGTGTATAATCCATTATTATTTTGTAGCAGTTACCTGGTATGGTTACCTGCAGATAGTATGACATGTGTGTGAAAATCCTAACTACCCGTTCATACACTCACAGTTGGGTTTATAACTATAAACAAAGGGTGGTGAAAACAGAACTTTTAAAAATGTCAATGAGAAACAAAGTTTGAGTTAAGCTACTGAGATATTATAGCTATTTTGTTATTGTGGCATAATCAATCTTATTTTGACTAATACAATGATGACATAATCTGTTGCGCAATCACATTAATCATTTGGTATATTCTCAGAAAGAACATCATGGAAAGGTAAGTTTAGTATTAAAAAAAATTTTTTACAGATAAGTTAATTGTACTCATACTCTCTCTGTAAGACTAATCATTGGGTATGTGAGAAGAAGGTAATGGTCTCAAAAGAGCATAAAATTTCAGTATAAGGGCTTCTTTAAAATAATCCTGTATAAATGTTTATTATCTGTAGTGACTAGCTTAATAGACTACTTTCCTTATAGAATGGCTTTATAAGCCTTCTTCCCCTATATTATAGAATATAGAAAGGAGACTTTAAAAAATAATACAAATAGGAAACACCAGGGGAAAATATCACTATAGAAGGGGAGTCCCCATGCAAAGAGATTTGCAAAAGAGGTTACAGGGAACCCAAACTGAGGTCACTGAGCATTTTCTGTCTGTCTGTAGGAGAGGAAGTAAGGATATTGTTACATCTTTATACAGAACAGAGAAAAAAATAACACAAGTTCTTATAGTAATATCTTAAATTCAAGCAGTTATATACATGTCTAGATTGCATTACTTGTGCAGATTTTTTTTTTTTTTTTTAAGATGCATGGTTTTTATTGAGTTGTGTCAGAACTCTTGTCTACTCTGGAGGGAAGCACAAATAGAGGACATCAAAGAAAAAAAATGAGAAATGATTTAAGAATGAGTAATGTGAATTAAGTCATCTAACTGGATAACAAGATAAGCATTTTGTCTAATACCAGCTGAATTTTTGATACCTTCTTCTACCAGTGGCAAGCAAGACATATCAAGGGGGCCTTTAATTCTCTAGATGTCTGTTTTTATTTTTTTCTTAGATATAGAAAGTTTATTTTATTTTAGTTTCTGAGTTCCTTTTCTCTCTTGTTTATTATTTGCTCAATCCCTCTACCACCCCCAACCAGTCCCCCACCTTCTGACAGCTGTTAGCCTGCTCTCTAAATCTCTAGATTGCTTGAACCTAAATAAGGTTCATATGTTTCTAATGGCACCTCTGTGGTATGTTCCTCCAAAATTCATCCTGGTTCCACTTGTCAGTTTTATCTCCACTTTATCCGGTTTCTGCAAATGAGAATTTCAGCCTAGAGGTTATCTCATTGGAGAGTACATCATCACCAAGCGGCTCATTTATTTATTTATTTATTTCAGTTTATTGCCATCTAGGATACTTAAAGGAAAACACGTGGACAGTGTCTCTGCCTAGGGAGATTAGGTGATATTTCTTCCCAGTGGTGGCAGTAAACCTTTAAGGTACAATTACTAGACCAGAAATGCCCTATGTTGTAAGATGACAAAGAAATTACATTTATAGCTGTTGCCCCATCCTATATCTGAGTGATAAAGCATCAGCTTTAAGAGAAAACACATCTCATTCTTTGAATAAATATTTTTTTTAGTATCTACTGAATTTTAGGCTGTAAGGATACATGTAGACAAGGTTGCTGCTGTCATAGATGTTATCATTTAAAGATGGAGGGGCTGTGAGGGGATGGTAAATAATCAATTAGCTTATTGTGCTGATTCTAAAATACACAGTTTGTTTAACATTTTAGCAATTCAAGTCAGATGTAGCTTACAATTGAAGATGTCTTTCCTACCATTTTCCAGGTAGCAATCTGACATAGCTATCATTTCCTGCTTATGTCCAAACTTTTAAAAATATGGGCGTATTTTTTCTAATTGATCTGTATAATGTATACACACATTGAGTTTAATGACCATTTGAAATGTCTTTGAGAAAATTACACTATAATCTGGCATTAAAACAAAAACATTATTGCTGCAGGAAAGCCAGGAGGAGAGCACTTAAATTTGATATTAATGAAGCTAATACTCATTTTTGAAAGATTACAGTTCAGGCCCTGGCTGGTGGCACAGTGGATAAGGTGCCAGCCTGTAAACCCAAAGGTCACTGGTTTGATTCCCTAGCCAGGGCACATAACCATGTTGCAAGCCAGGTCTCCAGCCAGATCCATAGCTGGAGGGAGGTGAAAGGCAACCATACATTGATGCCTCTCTCCCTCCCTGCTCTCTCCCTGCACCTCTCTCTAAAAATAATAAATAAAATCTTTAAAAAAAGAAAGATTACATCTCAGTATTTTACTGCAAGACAATAAATGATATATTCCATTCATATCTTCCTATGTATGTATATAAAAGACTGATATATGATAAAAATCAATGACTAAATAAGGCTGAAGAGACTTCATTTAGTATACAGTCAGAATTCATCAAGGTAAAAAAATATTACATTGACAACCTTTTGCTTTCTTAGGAATGCACAAAATAGTAGTGCATCTTATAATCAATTGTCTCTTGTAGTCAATGAAATACAGTGAATAAACCAAAAGATATCAGGTGGTTGTAAGGTCTATGAAAATAGTAAAACAGGATGAGGCTATAGAAAATGCCTGGGTTGAGGGGCGGGGAGATACTTTAGAGGGATGTTTCGAGAAGTTTGCACCGGTCTTGTTTGAGCCCATGCTTGGATGGGCAAAACTTACCCACGCTTTAAGGGGAGCATTTCAGAGAAATAGACATCAGAGTCAAAGGCCCTGAGAATGAATACTCATGGCCTGTTCAGCCAGCAAAGGAGGGTAGTATAGTTGGATGTAGAAAATGCTGCTGTGGAGAAACTTTTATCTTCTTTTGGACGTTTCAGCAGCCAGTAACTTATGCAACTCAGATGTTGCCTTTCTTGTAGTAGCTGAAATCATCTCTCTAGGCTTTTGGAGAAAAGTAGGCTAAGCTTAACCTCCTGTGGTCAGTTCTGCTGCATCTTGGTGTTATTCCCAGAATGGTTGTGGGCATTATCCATCACTCTGTGGCAAGTCACTGCCTAGAGACCCAAGCAGCTACCCCCCTATCAACAATTCCAAGGTTCCTGTTTCTTGACAATGCCTGTGCCTTACCCACAGGCTTGGCTCACGAAGATGTGTGGTTGCATTAGACATTTTGATTAGATAAAAGGCAAATGAAAAAGAGCACAGAATATAGAGTGTCCTCTTCCAGCCTCATTGTATACCCTCCATCCACCTGAATTCCTGCAAACCGCAGCCTCCTATTAAACCTTTGAGCCCTTGCCTGTCTCTCTCTTCTCTCATTCTCTGTCTTCCTTAACATTACCCCTCCAACAGAACCTCCTTTAGTTTCCTGTGCTGAATGACTTAGCTATTTCTTCCTTTGTTATCTCCTTTAAACACTCACCTCCATGTCTCACTTCCGTTTCTGAAAAACCAATCAAGGTCTTTTTCATAAAGTTTCTTCTTTAGAAGAAGCTATGGTGCCAACTATTAAGGTGATAAATCCTTCACCCTGCTGCTTCATGAAGTATCTGATGTTGGTGCACAATGCTTCCTGCAGTCATGATAACCATGTTTTATTCCACTCTTTCCTCCTTCTTCTCTATCTTGTAAGTAAAAAAGAAAAAGAACATGTTCCTAGGGACATGTCAAGGAAGGCATGTACTTACTTTCATGTGTCTGCTCATGATTCAAGATGATCACAGGAGGAGGCATTGTAGGTTGAGGGGATAATTGACAAAGGATGTGTAAAATCTTCATGACATGTTATTTTTCAGAAGCTGGAAGGTATTCGTGTCAGGACTTCCTTATCATTAAAACACTCTCCATGGTGCTTGAACAGCTGCTACCCAGTGCTACCTGGAAAAAATGTTAAAAGGGTATTTTGAAGTTGTCAAAAGGAGAGAGGAAAAACAAACAAACTTAGATTTGTGCCTGGAAGAAAGGAGGAGTCGGGTGCAACAGTTCAAGGCCTTTATTGAAGGATGTTCAACCAAGTGGGCTGAGTCCCAATGGACTACAGACCTAAGGGAAGGGATAGGTGGATTTTCAAGGGTTCGGAGCAGACGCACAGGTGGATGAGTCACCCTGCCGGTCAGCTCCACAGTCCAGGGTATAGGTGTTTGTGAAAGAACAATGTCTTCTGATTAGGGATGGCTCTCAGGAGACTTACGGTCCTTGGTTCTAGGGAATGATTAAGGGACAGGGAACAGGCAATGCGAGTGAGACTAATTCTTAGTAGGGTGCCTGAGGCTATTTTTTACTTGCCACTGGCAATAGGAATCCTGTGATCAGGTGCGTGGCTGGTAATGCAGACCCTCTTTGTTTCAACATGGGTGGTAGCTCATGTCCTCCAAGTTCTAGTATGTTCTATCACAAACAAACAAAAAAGATGGCAATGACAGAATGACAGAATGAACTCAAATTGGAGGTGGCTTTTCTATATGTGCCCTGACAGGTTCCTTGGACTTTTCTGTGTCTCTTATATTTTTAACATTTATGCAGGTTTCCACTTATTCCAAACTTTTGAAGATACACCTGCAGAATATTTGCAGTGCACATTTTAAACCTGGTGTTCATTTATTTGGAAACTGCTGAATCACTGACTGTCTAGACTACATCTAGGTCATTATAGAATAATGTAATTTCTGATTGCAGAAGTGTAATTAAGAATTATAAGCAGCAATAATAGCAGATAATCAACAATAATAATTAATACCACCCATTGAACATTTTTTAATGTGGTAGGAAAATGTCAAGAACTCCCTGTGTATTATCTACATGTATTATCTCACTTAATATTCACTGAAAATCTTCCAGGTATATATGAATTTTGCCCTCTTTTAGAGTTCAATAAATTAAGTTTCTCAAGAAAAGCCAGAATTCCAAAACAGATTTTTTCATTCCAGAACAATCCTATACTGCTCCTTCTGAATCACTATATATTTATTGTTTATGGCAGGCTTGTAAAAGAAAGCAGAAATATATTCTTAATGTGCATGTAGTCATCTATGCTGGCCTTTTAATGCACACAAAAAATCTCAACTGAGGGTGACATCACCACCTTAAAGGTTTTTGAAAACACAGGTGTGCTTGGGTGGCTACGATGAAGGGGGGCTACCACTGGCATTGTGTGGACGTAGGCCAAGGAAAAGGGTATCTGCTCTCTGGGTGGAGCCCTGTTTGGGCACAAATTTTAAATTAAACTATGTAGTACTTCTTGATAGATTAACTCCTTTTCCCTTTATTTAGAATGCTGTATCCTATATTGAGGCATGATCAACCTATACCATGTTTTATCAGTGAGACAGGTAACGTCCCCATGTCCCCTTATACTCTTCATTTCTCAGTGAGAAGCTAGGGATATCTTGCTCGCAGGGCTCTCTATACATGGAGAAAAACATCTGGAGTGGTGGAAAAGAATTCCATCTCGGATCCCCCACCTCCACAATTACTATTGTTGGTCTTTGGTACTGAACCATCAGCCTTTGACTGTTGGTCTACATTGTACACTATGTATGGGATTATGAATGCCTGCTCTCTGTAATGGTGTCACTGTTATTCAAGGTTCTAAAATGAACACCCTCCACCTTAAATGCATGGTGATGATATCCCTTTTGGTTATGGTATGAACAATTTACCTACTGTCTAAAATCAGCATCAAGAGTACTCCAACTGTACATTTGCTAACAAAATTGTAGGGAGTTTGATATTTTTTCAAATAAAGTTATGATAATTTTGGTGCTGTTATGAAGAATCATTGGTAAATACACAGTAATGTGATAATATGTAATTTGATTCTTAAAATATCCCTAATAGAGAAGAGTCTGTAAACAATAAACATTTGGGGGCAATATCATGTGGTTTTATCTGCCCTTGGCCTGAATATATATAATATATAGTTACTATTTTAGAGTAAATATGTCCCTGATCATTTTCATATGACCAACTTTAAAAAGTCTGAAATTGAGATCTCTCACAAACACTTTGAGTAAAAATCCTCTAAGTACAATATAGTAGAAAGAATAAAAATAAAGTGCACATGAGTATTTTCTTGTTATATGGAGCCCTTTATATATATTACTTCATTTATTCCAGGACACAATCCTATATGGTATATATTTGGTTCTATTATAATATAATTGAATTTAGAAAAGTTAATTTGTTCAAGGTCAAATAGCTAGCAGGCAGGAAATTAAAATGTCAAAGCACATGCTTCTTGACTTTTATGCCATTCTGTGAAGGAGGCATCTTTTCTGACTATCCCTGAGGCTCATTAACAACCTATTACCTTCATACCTACACCTCTTCCCATGACTACTTTAAAAGTTCTGGCTACTCTTGCAACTTAGCAGGACTGGCTACAGATGAAACTGTTAGGGACCCTGGCCCACAGGGATCCCCTGGTGCTGCACAGATAAAATGAATACTTCCCAGGCAGCTTGTGCTAGGGAAGAGAAGGCCAGCTAGTGTCTCAGAACACTAACTGAGAACAAAAGCCTCAGTTGCCATTCCCCAAGATATTTTATTGAAAGCAGTAAACTTGAAGGCATATAGCTTGTCAATCAATGCTAAATAATGCTAATTACAGGAAACCGGATATTGTTCAGAAATAACAAGTGAAGAAGCACTGAGATTTCACTCAGGTCAAGATGGGGATTCAAATTTTAAAAACTTCTGCTGTTGATACAATGGAAGGATTAAGTGAGGTGAGAAAAAAAGGCCAAGCTTCAAAGGGGCTAAAATATGTTCTCATGGCCTGATTCCCACCAGGGCCCACTGCCTATAGCATCAAGGCATTTATGCACCTGCTTTCCTGTTTTTTTGTCAGGTCTTATAGGATTTATTTCTTCAGCCTGGCCTGCATGGGGCATCAATCCTCAATGCTTTCTCAGGGGGACCCCAACATGAAACTGGAATTCTTTTTTTTTATATATATATTATTTTATTTTATTGTTACAGTTGTCCCAATTTTTCTCCTATTGGTCTCACCAGCTCACAGTCCATCCCCACCCAGTTGGGCAAGTCCAAGGGTCCTTTATACTTATTTGTTCCTTGACTAGATCCTTACCCTTCTTTCCCCTGTTGTCTCTCTTCCACCACCTCTGGTCACTGTTAATCTGTTCCTTATTTTCTGTGTCTCTGGTTCTATTTTGCTTGTTTGTTTGTTTGTTTTTTTGTTCACTATGTTCCACTTATACATGAGAGCATGTGGTATTTGTCTTTTCTTTCCTGGCTTATTACATATAGCATAATACAGAAGCATATGAAAGAACACTAAACATCAGACAGATGCAGGTTAAAATCATACTGAGATGGCACTTCATCCTGATTGGAATGACCTTCATTAACAAATCAACAAACAACAGGTGCTGGCGAAGATGTGGAGAAAAGGGGACCCTGGTGCATTGTTGGTGAGAATGCAGCCTGGTGCAGCCACTATGGAAAGCAATATGAAATTTTCTCAAAAAACTGAAAATGGAACTGCCTATTATTTTTTTTTTTTAAGATTTTATGTATTATTTTTATAGAGAGGGAAAGGGAGAGAGGCAGAGAGGGAGAGAGACATAAATGGTTGCCTTTCACCTGCCTCCAGCTACAGACTGGCTGGAGACCTATCTTGCAACCTGGTTATGTGCCTTAGCTGGGGAATCAAACCAGTGATCTTTGGGTTCGCAGGCCAGCGCCTTAACCACTGGGCCACCAGCCAGGGCTGGAACTGCCTTTTGATCCAGTAGTCCAACTGCTGGGATTATACCCTAAGAATGCTGAAATACCAATTCAAAAGAACCTATGCATCCAATGTTTATAGCAGCAATATTTACAGTAGACAAATGCTGGAAATCACCTAAGTGCTCATCAGTAAATGAGTGGATGAAAGAACCATGATACATTTACAATTTACACAATGAAATACTATGTAGCAGAAAATAAAAAGGAATCCCTATCCCTCACAACAGCATGGAGGGAAATGGAGACTATGCTAAGTGAAATAAGCCAGGTAGCAAAACTGTAATTATTTAGTCAATACTAAGGACTTGGTAATGAAGATGGACATTATCAGAGTGCTTCATTGTAGGAGCAACTTTAAAGGCAATTATAAATCTAAAAATTTATGTTTCTGGCTCCTCTGATTTAAAACAAATAACAGCTTAGTGATTGTTTTTATTGTTTTCTACTTGAAGAGGTATAAAAAGTTATTTTACTGACTTCTCTGGACTCTTTAAGATTCTTTATTTTAAATTCATAAACAGTCTGTGTGAATAAGAAAGACTACATATAGATTACAGATTTTCTGGAGAGGGAAACCCTCATTTTTGTAGAGCATTTAGGAAAGAGTATGGTGTAGACTAGAGCCAATACTGAGAAAGATTCATTAGGTCATCCAAACAATGATATTTGCCTGTCAAAACTTTACTTCACTATAAAGTAGTAAACAGCATCTAAACTTTTTCTAGCCACTTTGATAAATATTATACATTTTATGAATCTTTTCTGAATAAATGAGAAGCAAGTGGACAGCTTATTTAATGAATATAGACGTTTATAACAATTATATAGTGAAGATAAGGCTTCAAAGACTATCTGCTAGTCTTCTACTCATGGACATCTGTGATCACTCTAGTGGCCATTGATGCAGGACCTCTAGTGAAGGGGACTCCACACCGTATCATAAAGCCTTTCACAGCTGTTGACTTAATAGTCAGATGGTCTTTTCATGCCTTAAAGTAGAACTTACCTCCTAGAATTGCCTACAAATTGCTGTGATTGAACAGCTGAATATGCAAAATAATCCTTTCCTTCCTCCTGAAAACTCTTAAAATAATTGGTATTTATTGCGCTCTTGGCCCTTTATACTTGCTATATTTGCACTGGAGGAGAATGGCACAGACAGAGGGCCTCTGTGGCTGAGATGAGAAGGGAGGAGGAAGGCAAGGACTTTAGTTGGCTTGTGCTGCAAACAAAATATCAGGGAAAACACAGCATTTGGAGCCTGATATAGGCCACTTGAAAGCACTATTAACATAGAAAACAGTTTGATAAATTTAAGTTCACTGTTTTCCAGGCTCATCTGAGCCCTTTTATCTTTCCACTGCAGTTTTTAAAAGGGTAATCTTTTCAATGCTCATCCCTGCAATTACCATCCATTTACTATTGATTTCTAGGTTTTCCTGTTCATTCCAGCTCTTATATCTTACTGCTTACTGGACACCTTTACCTGTGCATCTCACTATTAGCATGTGAATGTCAGTATGTCATGTATATTCAGCATGACAAAAAATCATATTTTTTCATCTAAATATGTTCTTTGTTTGTATTTTACTGATCAGCTCTGCTGTTCAGCCATCCACTTATTGTTGATATCTGAGAGGCCTGCTTGTTTCTTCCCCTCTATATATTATCAATAAACTCCATTTTATTTTCTAAATAGCTTCCAAAGCTTTCTCTCTCCATTCCCACTGCCACCATCATAGTATAAGATCCTATGACCTCCAGCCTGCATCACTGCGGGTCCCAATGATCCAACTCCATGTTATATTCTCTTTCACCTCCACATAGGCTTCAGGTGAAGCCTTCCTTTATTTTTCAAGTTTTTTCCCCCTCATTTTCCTTATTTTATTGTTATTCAATTACAATTGTTCCCATTTTCCACCATTTTTCTCTGCCTCCACCCCACTCCCACAGTCAAGGCCCACCTTGTTGCTCATGTCCATTGTTCATGGGTCCTTTATACCTGTTTTTTTAGTAGACCCGTCCTCTTTCTTCCCCCATTATGCCCCTTCCCATTCCCCTCTGTCAGTTTGTTTCTTATTTCCATGTTAATGGTTCTATTTTGCTCTTTTGTTTGTTCAGTAGGTTCCAGTTATAGGTAAGATCATATGGTATTTGTCTTTCACCACCTGGCTTATTTCATTTAGCATAATATTCCACTATGTAAATGTACCACAGTTGTTTTTTTTTTTTTCGTTGTTGTTTGTTTTTTATTCACTCACTTACTGATGGGCACTTAGGCTGTTTCTAGCATTTGGCTATTGTAAATAATGTTGCCATGAACATTGGGGTGCAAAGGTTTTTTTGAATTGGTGTTTCAGGATTCTTAGGATATAGTCCTAGCAGTGGAATCACTGGATCAAAAGGCAGTTCCATTTGTAGTTTTTTGAGGAAATTCCATACTGTTTTCCACGGTGGCTGCACTCCTTGAATATTCCTTGCTCATTGCTAATGTAGATCTTTCCATCTTTCACACACACTTACTTCTGCAGAATTCCTCTGCCTTGTCTTGTCTTGGGTGTCCAAAAGGACCTTGTACCCTCTTTCAGTTGCAGTGCCCTAGCCGCTTTCTTAGGTACGAGCTGTTAGTTCTGTGAGTAAAACACAACATTTTCACCACTGTTTCCCCAGCATCAGTGACTCTCTGAGAATAAATCAGTGATCAGCCTTTGAACCGAGCCTTGGGGGGATTGGTTCAGCTTTCCCCAAGCACAGGGGAGAGAAGACCCCAAAATCAAATGCTGCCAATAGGTACAGAAGGACTGTGCTAGTAGGTCTGGCTAATTAGAAGCAAATGTTTTATTATGTTTCTTGACTTTCTAGAATGAGCACCCAATGGCTACAGTAGATACTGAAACAGAGAAAAGGGAAGGAAATAGTAGTATTAGAGAAATAAGAAATCCCAGCAGGAATATAACAGAGGAATGCTGGTGTGTGCAAAACAAAGGATGTTTGAAAAACCTTTCAGCCAGGGGCTGGTGGGGCTCAGTTGGTTGATGTCATCCCACAGACTGAAAGATCACCATTATAATTAATTCCCAGTCATGACAATGCCTGGGTTGCAGGCCTGGTCCCGGATGGAGGTGTGATGGAGGTGTGCGAGAGGCATTTCCTCCATGCCTCTCTCCCTCTCTGCCCCCTTCCTTTCCTCTGAAAATAAATAAATGCAATCTTTCAAAAAGAAAAAAATACCTTTAAAAGTTTCTGCATTAAAATTACAATCTTTGTTAACAAGTTATTTTTCCTTTGAATTCATGAATTCAAAATAAAGACATTTTACTTTAACCATATTTAATTAGCTGAATTCATGACTTCAGGATATTATTGACTCATAATTTACTAGCTTTAAAAATTGATGAAACATTAATAATAGATGCTCCTATTAGTTATTTAACATTCACTAAGCAATCATAGTTTATGTCTTTACAGACACATAAAGCAGTGGTTTTAGTCAATTAACTAGATATTTCAAGAACTTTTCTACTTGAATTTTCTATAAAATATCCCTGGTGCCCTGTTTGCTTTTCATATGCAGATCCAGAGAATGTAAAATTTTATTTCTTTTTAAAAAGCCATTATATAAGACAAAAATACCTCTGTATAAAAAACAGCACCTGGGCTCATAATTAGAACCTGAATATTAGTTTCCAGGTATCAAATAATCACCGTTATGTTCAAAAGTTTTCAAATGCTATACTTCTAGTCTTTGACTTATTTTATGTTTATATTTGTTTATGACATTTTTAGACAAGACCAAATTATTCCCAAGTAGTATTTAATAAATATTCATTATCATGAAAGTTCCCAGAAAACCATTCTTTTAAAAAGTGCAAGAGAAATAACAAAACTCCCCAAACTCCCCAATGGTTTAAATTGTTGGGATTAACATTAGCAGGGAAAAAATATAAACACAGCCGTGTAGCATGTGTAGGAGACCCAGACTCAACAACTATTCAGTGTGTACCCCAGCTTGGGCTAAGAGTAATTTTTCCTTCTGTATTACTTTTTTTATCCCTCTAACTTTTTGTTTTGTTTCCCCTGTATACAAAATCATCAGGAACAAGGCACAATTCCAAGTTGTACAAAACTTGGATTGATAGGTATAAAAGGTTGATAGTATAAAAACTGATAGTAAGGATGAGTTTATTTTTTCTTTCATAAACCTTTTGGTTAGCTGGATAAAAGAACAAATTTTATTTAC
Source organism: Noctilio leporinus (assembly GCA_004026585.1). Classification (NCBI taxonomy): domain Eukaryota; kingdom Metazoa; phylum Chordata; class Mammalia; order Chiroptera; family Noctilionidae; genus Noctilio; species Noctilio leporinus. The sequence goes on from PVIW01003821.1 coordinate 121,253, forward strand.
TGAAGGTTGTCTTTTAAGGATCACATAGGAGCAGAATAAAGACACTTGAATATCCCAGAGTTTGCTAGTGTTATCTGATGTGTTTACAGTTATTGACATCTGTTTCTTCAGTTATAAAATGAGGCTGTTGTTTATCTAAATAAAATATGTGAAGAATCTAGATCAACCATCATTATGTAATCAGTGCTCAGAAGAGAGAAGCAGAGAGGCAGAGAGAGAGAGAGATCACTATGGCTCTTACTTTGCTCTTCTGTAAAATAAGGGGTCTTTGTCAGAGCCACTCCAGGTCTGGTTTGCAAACCAGAAATGACCAGTGAACTAATTCACTATAAGCAAGATAAGTATAGAAATTGAGAGTGTGTGTTATAAATTTTACATAATTTGCCAGAATTTTGTCTGTTGAATGTAATAATTAAAAATTAGAACTTACATTCTTATATGTTTAGCATTTTTTATTATTTCATTTATCAGTAATTTATTTTCATTGTTTTACAAAATTATTGGTCAATAGCAGATTAAAAATTTAAAAAGCAAAACCTAGTCCTTCACCATAGGTCATTTGGGTGACCAGAGCCCAGATGATATCTGAGATATATTTCCCTAGCTCTAAATTTCTCTAAGTTTGGATGAACCATAAACTTTTCTTCAGTGAAATGTGCTCACAAGAGACACAGATGTTCTTAAAAATTTGATTTAGTGAAAATGACTTCTCTAAATTAAAATTCCAAGTAGGTATCCCTTAATACTTATTCACATAGTCAGCCGCAATCAAAAGGATGTTAAGGTGCCTAAGGAAAAAAGGAATGTTTCTGCATTGTTGGCAATCAAATTAAACTGTCAATTTTTTCTTTAAAATCTAATCTCGTACCCTTTGCAACAGCATAGATGGATTATGCTAAGCAAAATAAGCCAGTCAGAGAAATACCATGTGATTGCACTCATATGTGGAATCTAATGAACAAAATAAAATGACAAACAAAATAACACCAAAGGCATGAACACAAGGAACAGACTAACATACCTCTCAGAAGGGAGAAGGGTGGATCGCAGTGGAAGCAATTAGAGGAAGTACAAATATGCAGAGCCCATGGACTCAGGCAACAATGTGATGAAGGCAGAGGGGGTGCGTGGTGGAGCAGAGAGCAGGGCATGAGGGACATCCGTAATAGTATCAACCATAAAAATAATTTTTAAAAAATACAATCTAATTTATTTAGATTGAAAGGGTTTTTTTTAATTAATGAAAAGCAGCAGGAGATTACAAAACAATGGTGATATGTGTTGTCACTTTGTGTCATCAATTGCTTTTGTTAGCTCAAGAAGGAAATCATTTACATTTCACAAACACCACTTCCTATAAAATAAATGTCCTGCCCTGGGTGGGGTAATGAATTTGGAATTAAAGTTGTTCATCAGTTGTCTTTGAGATAGCTTTGAAGTAGCTGAGCAGCACCATGTGATCGTAAGGATCCTTATTAGTGGCTGAAGGAGTCAGAAAAAGGAGAGGCAGAGGGATGGCAGCATGTGGAGAACTCGGCCTGGCGTTGCTGGCTTTGGAGGGAGATGAAGAGGGCCAGGCGCCCCCACAAAGGGAGGTGGTCCCCACAAGCTGGAAAAGGCTCTCCTGGAGTCTCCAGAAGAATACATTTCTGATGACACCTTGATTTTAGCCCAATGAGGCCCATTTTGGGCTTCTAACCTCTAGAACTGTAAGCATAAGTTTATATTGTTTTAAACCACAAAGTTCATGATAATATGTTGTAGCAACCATGGAAAACGAACACAGATGGACATTTTCCAGAAACACTGTTGTTTCCTCCTTCCGGGCCTCTAGCACAGCCATATCAGCCCAACCCAGCCAGGAGAGCCTGTACCCCATCCCAGGCTCAGGAATGAGCCTCTTTTCCCAGAGTGTTTGTTACTTGATTTGTCACTAAGCAGAGAGCAGGAGAAATGCATGAATCTGTCTGTTTCTGCAACTTTTGTACCATCTAAATAGGTATAAAAATTATTTATAAAATTACCCATCAGATTTTCTTATATGAAGTCACCATTAGAGATGTGAACCATAAATTGATCTGAGGTCAAGGAGTAACCCATGTTGTTCATGGGTACAGGCTTATACAATCTGGAGGGTTCAGTTTAAAAGTAAAAACAGCCCTGGCTGGGCGGCTCTGTTGGTTGGGGTGTCACCCTGTATATCAGAGTGCTGAGAGTTTGATGCCAAGACTGAGCACATACCTGGGCTGTGGGTTCAATCTCTGCTTGGGGTGCATACAGGAGGCAACCAATCAATGTTTCCCTCTCACATTAGTCTCTCCACCCCCCTTCCCTCCCTTCTTCTCTCTAAAATCAATGAAAACTGTCCTCAGGTGAGGATTTTCAAAAAGCAGGAAAGGAAAGTAGGTATGGAAGTGAATATGTATTTAGAATGAGAGAGTTAAGAACAAATTACAAACAAAAAATACCACTGATATCTTAAAAACTATATATATGTGTGTGTGTGTGTGTGTGTGTGTGTAATTTGTTACTAATTAAATGCCTGAAATATCTTTATAAATGCTTTTTCATATTTTAGGCTATATACCCATGGACTATTTCTTCATATGGCCATGATTTTATATGTCATTTTCAGTAAAAAGATAGAAAAGTCATGCAGTCATTCTTCTAGTATGGCTAAACATTTTTTCCTTTTCATTTATTGATTGTTTAGAAAAGTTTCTCTAAGCATTTTTATTGGCCATGTCTTGCCAGATTTTAAGATTGTTGCTTACGTCTAATCAAGAGTCTTTTACAAAAGACTGAAAATTTTAAAGATACTTTTCTTAGTCTAGCTGCTGACCATACATGTTTTAAAAGACTTCATTTATTATTCTTAGAGAGAGGGGAAGGGAGGGAGGCAGAGAGGGAGAGAAACATCAATGTATGGTTGCCTTTCACCTGCTTCCAGCTAAGAACCTGGCTGGAGACCTGGCTTGCAACGTGGTTATGTGCCCTGGGTGGGGAATCAAACCAGCAACCTTTGGGTTTGCAGGCCAGCACCTATCCACTGAGCCACCAGCCAGGGCCTGACTCTCCATACATTTAAACCTTGCTTCTCCTCCATGACTCCTGTTTTTCTGGAAACTGGTACCAGAGGACTTTTTCATATCTCTACAGAACCTCTGGCTTTGCAACTCGGTGTCCAAACAGAAGGCATGTGGAGTAAGCATGGTAGAGGGAGTGAGTGGTAAGGTATTTCTGGACCATTCCTACACCACAGCACTGGCAGTGACTTGACTACCCAAGGACATGACTGTGAACTACACAAATATAGCCCATTAAACCCAAACTAAATGTTTTCTCAACCCAACTTTCCTTAGCAGGAGTAACAATGCCTCTACACTCCATTATCTCCTGACATGGGGGAAAGAGGCTGATGGAATGTGAGAAAGAATAGCAAGAGACCAATTGCATTAAAAATATCTTGTAAAATAGGACCGAAGGACATGACTTGGTAAACACAAGGATAGGCCTCTGCCAAGGTCTTGGAAAAAGCATTGCAAGGGAGGGAGGGATCCTTAAGCTTTGTCAACTTTTCAAAAAAAAAAAAACATATCTAATAAGACATGATTCCACACTGATAGGATTCTGTAATTCTTTTGTTTTTGAAGTTTTTCAATGTGTAATTCTAAAATTCCAAATATTTTTATACAACTGAGAAACAAGAGTCACAGACCATGGTCAAAACATTAATTCCTTGGGCTGCCTCCTCAACCTTGAAAGCCCCACCTGACATGAGGATAGTTTTCAGACCTATTTCTGTTTGAAAAAGTTTTCTTAGGTGTTTTTTTCTGGATTCCACTAAGGCAGACATCCTTAATACAGGTGTCTCTCTTTGCTTTAAAGGATGTTTTTCATTCATTTTATTGCAGCCATCGCTTGATTTAAAATAAGTAATTTTGCACATGACTACTCCTTTTTCACTTAGCTAAACTTAAGCACCAAATATTTTCAAATGTAAATGAGGAGTAGAGAACAATGTTAGCTGAAACGAAAAATAAAAAGATGGAGCAACATTCCTAATGAAAGCAGAAAGGGTGGGTGATAGAACGTTTCACAGAACTGAAGACTCAGCTGGTGGTACCTTACAGAGCATCAGGAATATTTCTTATATTTTACTGCTAAGGTAGATGAGGCTGAGAGTAAGAAAATGTTCCATTATTTCTCAACAGGGATTTTCCCTCTAGATTGATAGCTTTATTTAGTATTTGTAAATGTTCCTATGTTCATTTGTTGATAGCATATATAAGCAATTGACCAATTTACTTAGGTTTTTAGTCCTCACAGATAGAATTTCCCAAATTTGGTGAGAAACTTAGGAAAAATTTTCATCAGTGGAAGTGTGACGTGGGACAGGGAGAAATTGCAGGAACATTCATCAATCTCAGAGCAGAAGATTTTGGAAACTTCTAAATGAGGAGATGTGAAGTTATCATTTAGACATAAATTTTCTAGACTAACTGTCGTAATGAAAACGCACTTTGTGAGAATCCTGTTTTAAATGTGTATTTGATGCCACTTTGAATTGAGGGCTTATTGTCTTGGTAAACTTCTGAGAGACCATGGAGCAGCTCTGGTTTAGAATTCTAACTCAATCTCATGTTACACAAGAAGGCGCTAAAGGACATCCACCCCCACCCCGCTCATCCTTCTCCCCTAATGTGGGATGTTCACGTTAGTCAGAGCTGACTACTTCTCTCTGAAAGGATTGTGCTCTTTCTTTTCTTTGTGCTTTTAAACACCTGCTATTTTTGTGTGTGTAATTTCTCTTAAAAAAAAAAAATTGGTCAAGGAGAATCTTCGACCTATACCTTATTATCCCAAAATCATTCTTAATTTCACAGTCTACATAATGCTGCCTTCTTCTTAAAGTCATTCTTGATTTTCCTTCTTGGAATAAATCAATCAGTCAATAGATCTCCTTTCCTCCCTCCCACTTCCTCCCTCAGTATACTTGCCACATGTTTTCCTTATTATATTCTGCTGTGTTCTATAAATTGTTTTTGAAGACTGGCCAGAAAGTTGCATGATGGAAGGGAAGGTTTCTTGTGGAAGATTTGGCTTGGATGTGCTGCATCTCTAGTGCCCACTACACTGTCAAGGAAAAACAAACAAAAAAGAAGGCGCTCAATCGATTTTTTGTTTGTATTTATTTTTTGTTTGTTTTTAATGAGAGAAAAATGAATTGACAATACCTGCTTGATTTCTGGGGAATTCACATTAAACTTTGGTATAGAAAATTTCCCACATAAAATTAAATTTTAAGTTTCTCCTTCAAAACATTGATGTAAGTGCTAGTCAAACATCCAACTGAATGGATTTCTCTTTCACTTATAAGTCCTACCGTTTATTTTTAAAATCACAACATGGGGTCTTATTTTACTAATTCTGCTTTGCATTGCCTTCATTTATTGAATTAGCTAGAAAATATATTATCTTTGCATATATAATTTTATGAAATGATAGACACTATACAAATAACAAAAATTGTTTGAAAGGCACCTTGGTATTATGTTCTTATTTGAGACTGATATGTAATTGATATGACCAAAAAAATCCTTAGTATGAAGACCAGAAATTTATGGAAGTGTATTTTTGAAGCAAGTTATACAAGTTACAAACTACTTCTTAAAGATACAATGATAATAGATGTTTAAATGTCTGACTTATGTTACCAGAACTTATGATTCATTTTATAATTCCTGCTTAATTACGGATCTTATATCTTGAGATCCACATTGGAAAAAGATATTTCAAGAAGTCACCTATTTTTAACTCTGTCTACCTATAATTCCTAGAATGGAAAATTCACCTAAACTGTAGATGTCTAAAATTTGTCCTTTCTCCATCATCAGCAGCATTTTTGAAACTGTTTCCTGTAGGATAAAAAAGCATTTTTGGTAATGCATGTAGTAGTTAAGGATTCTTGTTTTACTTTCGTACCTTCTTTCATTTTGGTTGCTATAAAAATATTTTATTCTGAGATCCTAGTTATTCTTGGAATCTTTCCTAAAGCACTAACAACCTTCTTACCATTGCACAGGTGAACAAAAATGCAAATAGACCAAACAATTAACCTCATAGATGCTGCCAGAGTTCTGTAATGCTGCTGCAGTAAATTTTATTTTACTTATTCTTTTTATTCAGCTTAATTGATATGTAATTAACATATAAAACTATGTACACTTAAAGTATATAATGTGTTGATTTGATTCACATATATTGCAAAATGCCACCTTAATGGTTAAAATCTCTATCATATTACACAATTACCATTTTTGTGGTGAAAACATTTGAAATTTATTCTTTTAGTATCTTTCAAGTATATAATACAGTATTACTAACCATAATCACCATGCTTTACATTGTACCTACAATTTGTTTATTTTATATTTAGAAGTTTTTACTATTTGACTAACATCTTCCTATGTCTCTCACCTGCCAACCTGCAGTAACCACCATTCTAGTCTGTTTCTCTGAGTTCATTTTGTTCAATTAACATAAAAGTGATATATACAGTATTTGTCTTTCTCTCTCTAACTTATTTCACTTACCATAGGACCATGTGCTCACAAATGACATGCTTCCTTCTTTCCTATGGCTGAATAATATTACATTATTTTCTATCTATGAATGTTTCTAATCCATTCATCTGTTGGTAGACACTTAGGTTGTTTTCACATTTTGGCCATTGCAAATAATACTGTAGTAGGCATGGGGGTACTGATCTCTTCAATATCCTGCTTTTAGCCTTTATTCTCTTTGGCTGTATACACAGAAGTGGGGTTGTTGGATTATATGGTAGTTCTACTCTTAATTTTTTGAGAAACCAATAATGTTTTCCATAAGACTTAACCAATTTATATTCCTACCAACAGCTAACAAAGTTTTCTTCATCTCTACATGCTTGCCAACACACATTACCTCTTTTCTTTTTTACAAAGAGAGATTTGCTGATAGTCTTGGGGTTTCTTTGTACATAATAAGTTGTTTTTCTTGGGCTCCTTTTAAGATTCTCTCCCTGTTTTTAATATTTGCAATTTAATTAAAATGGGTCTCAAAATGGGTCTCTTTGGACTCATTTTATTTGAAATTCTTTGAATTTCCTGGATCTGAATATCTGTCTTTTATCCAGGTTAGGGAAATTGTCAGCCATTGTTTTTTGAATAAGTTCTCACCCTTTTATTCATCTCCTTCTGTGACCTCAAACTGAATATATTTGTTGACTTTATTGTGTTATAAAGCCCTTAAGCTATATTCTCCCTTTTCTCTTTTTGCTCCTCTTTGGATGAATTCTACTGTCCTGTTTTTGAGCTTATGATCCTTTTTTATGCTTGATTTAGTTTGTTGTTGAACCCTTTTATTAGATATTTTTTAGTTCAACAATTGTACTCTTTGCCTCTTTAAATTGTTTGGTAGTTTTAAATATATACTTCTGCCTTGAGCAAAGAGAAAAAGAAAAAATTATTCATGAACATGAATAACAATGTGGTGATTGTGAGGACTTTATAAGGGGACTAAATGATAATGGAAAAAATACAATTAAAAAATAAAATACTTCTGCCTTTTTGTTGAGATTCTCACTTTGTTCATGCATTGTTATCCTGATTTTAGTAAACATCTTTATGAGTCTTTGAGGGTGACCCCATCCCACAAAGTCCCCCGGCCTTGGATGAAATGAGCCTACCAGCTCATGATCTGCCTGGGGAGAGAAAGAGCTGGCAAGTCTCTCTAGGGGAGAAGTGCATCGAACTCTTCCTCCCCTGGGCTTTAATTGAGTTTTACACAGATAAGGATGTACAGCATGCACATATAACTCATCCATCAATGTCGAACAGTGCTAATTACAGAGGACAGACACTGTGAGAGAATAATGCAAGAGGCACAGAGACCTGCTACAGGTCGTGGTCTGCTAGTTAGAATGATGCCAAGTGGATACAAAAAATAGGGTGCATAAGTTTAACCTGAATATCTGGTGTGCTCTAATCTAAAACTAGTCAAGGCAAAGCAAGCTTCAAAGGTTATTGTGTATTTCTCAAGGCCTGATTCCCCCAGGGACCCCTGGGTGCCAGGACAGATCGTGCCAGCCTCCTGCATTCCTGGTTTTCTGGTCAGGCCTTACAGGCCCGTCCCAGGCCTTGCTTGCACAGGGTCACAGTCTCCTAAACCACACAAAGCAGTCCCCAACAAGTCTTATTTTGAAATCTCTATCAGATAAATCACTTATCCCTGTTTTTAAAGATCTGTGTTTGGAATTTTATCTTGTAACCTAGTTTGGAACATATTTTTTTTGTTTCTTTGTTTTCCTTGACTCTCTGTGTTAGTTTCCATGTATTAGATAAAATAGCCACCTCTACCAATCTTGACAGCATTATCTTGTGTAGGAGATGGACCTTGTCAGTCAGGCCCACCTGTATTCCTCCTTGTCCCTCAAACCTCTATGATTGTCCTAACTGCCTTCTGTGTTCTTAGTGGCTTCAGTAGTGAGGGTGTGCTGAGACCCATCTGTGTCCCAAAGAGAAGGATTGCAGGCAGCGACATAGATGCAGCCTCACTGAAAACTGGACCCTGAGGCAGCGGCTAGGAAAATTTGTAGTTAGGCTGCCCAGGGAAATGGGCAGCTTTGTCTGCTCATTCATGCTGGAACCAGGTGGATGGCTGTACAGGGGTGCTCTTGAGCCTATTAAGAACTTCTTTCTTTGTTTACTACAGTCTTGTGTGACTCCTGAAAATAAGCGCCGTTGGCAGAGACAGGCAGTGGAGATCCATCCCTTGGTGGGCAGCTGCAAAAGCTAGGGCACCAGGTGTGTGTGTACAAGCTCCCTCCCTGGAGATGCTGGTGACTTGGAACAGGATAGGGATTGGTCATTTGTCTTCCCTGCCCTCTGGAGAGGATCACAGTCACCATCTAGATGCATGCTAAATTCAAGTTTCTAAAGTGACTACAGTGAGCTTTAGAGAGCAGCAGGTAAGGGCGTGGGAAGAAGACATAGCATGGAGGGTCTGATTCATGGTTTCTTATGCCAATTAAAACCATGACCAAACTGTTGTTTGATCCTTACCAATCTTTCTAAGCTTGGTGCAGACTTTCTATCTCAATCCTGTCACTGGTTTTAAATATGACAAGTAAGGCTTATCTCAAGTGTAACGAGCTTTCACTTAGTAGTACCTGCCTTGGCATTATAATGAAAAGGATTCTGAAGGGCTAAATAATTTCACCTAATGAATTAAATAATAAGTTAAAGTAAATTAATAAATTTCACTTTAATGGGTAAAATAATGATTAAGCGGCATTGCTTACCACCAAAATCACAGTCATCTAATTGCCATGGATCCATTCAAAATCATGTTCTCTCCATTCACTTATTCATATTTTTCAGCATGGATTACATATTGGGTATGTAGTAGACAATGCAGTACAGACATACTTTCTTTAATTAAACTAATGATCATAATGCTAATAATAATTATAACAATAAGAGCTTACTCTCTGACAGGAACTGGTCTGAGCATCAGAAATATGTTCTCTCACTCAACCCCCACAAACTCTATATTATCTCCATGTGTAGGTAAAGAAATAGAGGGGAAAAAAGGTTATTTGCCAACGTTCACTCAGCTATTAATGACTCTTGAGTGCTTTACTCTAACATCAGTGAGTTTTTTGATTATAGTACAAGTGTCTCTAAGTGAATCTCTCTTCAAAGATTTCATCTTTTCTACGGCATTTTTAAATTCACACTGACTGTGTACTCATTTACTATTTTTTGCAAAATAATTTCCAATTTAGCAGCTGAAAACATGTATAGGTTATCTCACAGCATTGGTGGCTCAGGAGTCCGGTCCAGGTTTAGCTGGACCCTCTGCTCAAATGCAGATTAGGGAATGAGCCAGGGCTGCCATCTCATCTGAGGCTTGGTGTCCTCTCCAGGCTCACTGGCTCTTGGTGGAATTTGGTTCTTTGTGGTTGTAGGACAAAGATCTTCAGCATCCAGAGGCCACCTGCCATTTTCTGCCACATGATCCTCTCCATAACAGCATTTTCTTCTTCAAGACCAGCAGAAAAGTGTTCCTGCTGCATATGTCTTAACTCCAGACATTTTTACAAAGGGCTCACCTGATTTGGTCCTTTGGGGGACAATCTAAGCTCAACAGATAAGGGACCTTCATTACATTTGTAAAATTCTTTCACCTTTACCATATTTTGTAACCTAATTGTGGGGGTGATATCCCCTCATTTTCATTGATCCTGCTTACACTCAGGGGAGAGTATATGAATGCATAGGTCATGGGAGGCTACCTGTGAAGTCTGGCTATCACAACTTATAATAAGGAGAACTTGCTTCATCTCTACTGCTATACCTGGAGCTTGTGAAAGGCCTAGACCTAACAGTTTTTGCTTTGTCCACCACATACAACAAAATGCCTTGGAAAGAACAGACAGCCAGTATTAGCTAAGTGATGGAATAAGTGTAGAGTTTATATCTTGTTTGTCAGTTCCAGTATCTCATCCACCATCTATACTGGCATGAGATCAATGCTAATATAATTTATGCCTATTTTTAGAAACAGAAACATGGTCTCTACTGTCACTATTTGGAAGTTGTAAGTAATGCAAATGTAGGGATTTGGTCCCTGTAAAACAAAGGCATCATATGTTATGATACAGGTCTGGCTGTGTTTTCCAGTGGCATGCTAATATTCTTCAGAGCTGGAAACTGTAAGCATATGCTATCAACTAATGGATACATGAGGAACTTTGCAAATAAATAATGCCAAAATATTGAAAATTGAAATAACTTCATCTTGTTTACCATTGGACTGCATGGAAGCTTGAGATTACACAGTTTACTTAGGCACATTATCTGAATGCCATAAATCATTTACCAAGGGTTTTATCTGAGTCTCAGTACAAAAATATGTGCCTTTAATATAGGTATGATTAAAAAATCCCTATGATGCTAGTTCAATTTTTAAATGAAGATTTACAATATTTTTTAAATTGCTTTTTTATAAACATTAGCCTCCCCTTTTTTTTCTTTTATAATCATTGTATTAGGAATTTTTGACATATATATATATATATATATATATATATCACTCTGAACTTCTTTGTAGTACTTCTACATTTAAATTCACTTGTCTAATTTCATGTTATACAAACATTTTCTTTTTAAATTTTACATATTTTATATTTGTGGAGAAGAATTACAAACAAATAAAAATTTTAATAACTACAATTTCAGAATCAAATACTTATCAATCAAATAAAGCATCCTTCTTTTTTCATGGTATTTTTCTGTGATAGCAACAGTGAGGTCCTGTGATCCCTCACCTGAGGAGAAATGAGAGATGATGCAGACTTAAAACCCATGTATTATGAAAATGTTCTTTATATTATATGAACAGAAATAAAATGGATTTTAATATTTTAACAAATGGTAATTTTTCCTTTTTAGTTTTTTTTGTTTTATTATTAAATCATTTTTATTGTTATTCTATTACAGTTAAACATCTTATGTTTAACAAAGGGAGAATTTTACATTTTCTTTGAAGAATTATGAACTCTCCATCAAAACTCAAGAAGGCTCTAAGAATTTTTAGTGTAATAATGTTGCATTTTCATTCACTTTTACCCTCCCTCTTCTTTATCTTCTTGTGGCATTATTTTCCTATTGGCATTTTGGAATTTGTGAGTTTGTACAGCTGAGCTATAGGAGCTATCACTTCTATGAAGAATATTAATAGATATTTCTATCCACATAGAGAAAATATGTAAAGCTGAAAAGCATCTAGAAAATATTTTTAAATTTACAATAAGCCAGTTTTAATCATGGGAGATACAAGCATCATTTTTTACAACATTAATTAATGTGGGTCAGATGGATAGCTGACCAAATACTTCAATTACTCACATAGACAGGGTTTATTTTGTTAATTCCCACTGTTTGTTCTCAGTTCTAGTTTCAGTCTAAGTGAGAAGTGACTTTATCCAGCAGGCATTTCATTAGGGCCTGTGACTTTGACTTGTGAGTGAGCTCATGTAATTTGAGAAAAACTACTTGGTAACAAAACATAATATAATGAATAATGTATCATAATGAGAACAAGAATTTATAGCCATGCCTTTGGCTCTTCCTCCTTCCTACATAGATGAAGCATAGGCTTCAAATTAGAGACCTAGGTTCAAATGCCAGCCTGGCTGTTAAGTCTCTGTCGATCTCAGACAAGTTACCATATGGTTGACATTAATCTCTGTTTTCACAGCCTATAAAATAATAAGCATGGAGCCCCCTAATGAGGTTGCTGTCTGGATTATATCAATAAGGCATGTAAACTGCTTAACATAGTGAGAGGTACATAAGTTGTTTCGCTCAAATGTTAACTGTTACTGCCATTACATTTTATTTTTTCCGATGCTGACATATATGTCGAGCAGCAAGAAGGAAGTCCTTATTAGTGAAAAATGCAAGTTTTCCTATGTAGTGTTGCTGTGGATCGATGTACATTTCTATATGGAGTCAGCATTTGAGGTAACAAGCATCTGTTTCACAAGGTACTTTTGAATATTACCACCTGTTTCCAGTAATGTGTAGCAGTTAGGGCCTTAGAAAGAAGTGTCTGTGCAGATGTGTGGTAAATCACTAATGGAATCGTTTCACAATGTTAGGTAGATTTTGCATATACAAACATACGTGCAATTTTCTATTTTCATTTGGAATTTTGCTCATTGAGAAAGGGAAAAAATCTGTTCAGCTGAGAGATTTAGATACAAAGGGATACTTACAAATAGACTTGTTATATTTATAAAGAAAAAGGGTAATTAATATTTATTAGTCACTACAATATGGCAGCATTCATTAAGCATTTCACATGTATTAGTTCATTTAATCCTCATAAAAAAAAAAGGCACAAAAAAGATAAATGACTCATTGTGGTCATCTGACCAATACATAGGTAACATGAATTTGAAGCCTTGTAGTGTAGCTCCAGAAACTTTGCTTTTGGTTAATATGTTAAAATAAAAGATTGTATCATATATTTACAAATTATACCACCCTTAGGCCCCCTAAAACTTGTGTGTTTGTGTGTATGCTTGTTTTCAAGTCAAACACACACACAGAAAAACATGAAACTTCATGTGAGCATCTGGTCTGTGCTAGTGAAGTGTGACCCGCAGGCCGCTCAGGCTCCGGGAAGTGCTAAGGGCACATAAAGCCCTAGTCGTCAGCAGAGCATTGGCATCTGCATCTGTATGTCCTCTAGAAGTGTGTGGGTTACCAATGGCAGAAGGGCATTGCTGCTGAAGACTCAAGTAGTGGAAATGCTTGCAGTAGATTATTGCACTGAAAAGAAGCATAGTCTCAATTAATTGTGAGCATCCATTTTCTTCTTCTTCTTCATGTTTCAATATGAGATTAGAGAGGTACTAACAATATGTGGTAGTTTACATTTTTCAAAATAAACCAATCTATGTTATTCATAAAAATGTACATGTGAGCTTAGACATAATATGCAAGAAGCATGACACCTACATGGGTGACTAGGTAGAAATGACGTAGTAATTTGCAAATAGTTATTTATTTATTTTCAGTATTTTTATTTTTTAAAAATTATTTTTCTATTACAATTCATCTTCAACATTATTTTGTGTTAGTTTCAGGTGTATAGTATATATAGCTGTCAGATAATCATATACTTTACAAAGTGTTCCCCTCAATATTTCAAGACCTTACCTGGCACCATACATAATTACAATATTATTGACTATTTTCCCTATGTTGTACTTTGCATCCCTGAGACTATTCTGTAATTATCAATTGGTATTTCTTAATCCCTTCACCTTCTTCATCCAGCTCTCTAACCTCCCTCTCCTTTGGTATCACCTGTCTGTTCTCTATGTTTATGAGTCTTTCTATTTTATTTGTTTATTTATTTGTTTTGTTCTTCAGATTGCACACATAAGTAAAATCTTATAGTATTTTTATTCCTTTGTATGACTTATTTCATTTAGTATAATACCCTCTAGGCCTACTCATGCTGTCACAATGATAATATTTCATTCTTTCTATGGCTGTGTAATATTCCATTGCATACATGTACCACACCTTCTTTATTCACTCATCTATTGATGGACTTAGGTTGCTTTCATATCTTGACTATCAGAAATAATGCTGCAATGAACATAGGGATGCATATATTCTTTCAAATTAATGTAGTGTGTTTCTTTGGATATGTACCTACAAGTGGAATTGCTGGGTCATAAAGCAGTTCCATTTTTAATTTTTTGAGGAAACTTGATACTGTTTTCTATAGTGGCGAGACCAATTTGCATTCGTACAAATAGATTTATTTTACAATAATTATGAATATTTAATGCACCTTTATTAAGATTTCAATATCTTACTAAAGCAATTGAAGCTATATTTTCAAGGTAGAAAAATGAAATATCTTTTTTTGAACAATTTATAATATTAAATATTTAGACATACTGTATATTGACCTCCATTTATACTTTGCTTGTGGGCAAAGGATGGAACTGTTTCAAATATATAAATATCTGTCAGTGTAAAGTTGAGCGACTGCATAATTTTCTTGTTTTCACTTTTCCTTTTGGCAGTCTGTTTCTTTACTATAGAACTTGGAGGGGAAAGGGCACTCAAAAGGAAAACTTGGGATCCTGTAAAATCCATATTTTACCTTCTATACTCCAGATGGTGCTCATAATTTTTGTTCAATTGATTGTTTATTAGTACTTTCCTTTTTTTAAAGAAGATTTTATTTATTATTTTTAGAGAGGGGGAAGGGAGAGAAACAGAGAGGGACAGAGACATCAATGCATGTTTGCCTTCCACCTCCAGCTATGGATCTGGCTGGAGACCTGGCTTGAAACCTGGTTATGTGCCCTGGCTTGGAATCAAACCAGCAACCTCTGGGTTTGCAGGCCAGTGCCTTATCCACTGTGTCACCAGTCAGGGCCAGCATTTTTCAAGATTGTATAAATTAAGAAGCAAGACCTCTTTTAGAAATAATGTTAAAAATGCAGGTGTTTCCTACTGTCAAGACAACCTGGGTTCAAATTTTGGCTCTGTAGATGATTAACTTAGCTGTGTATTGCTGCTCAAATTAGTTGAGATCCATGTCTCAATTTCTTCTGTGAAATAGACATGCTAATGCATCTACCTCCTAATGCTACTGTGAGAACTAGCTCTGATAAAACCCTCCATGCAAGTTAGGTATTTTTATTTTATTTTAATTTTAGCACTTTCAGCTGCTTTTATTAAGAAAAAAAAAACATTTAAAAATTGACAATACTTGACAATGTATATGAGAAATTTTACTTTCTCAAAACTAGGACAAACATCAACAGATTTTATCATTTTTATGTGGCTTGTTCATTTCAGTACATTTTCCTTTTTGTATTTGGTGAATAAAATTAATTAAAAGAGATTAAATATTTTTCCTCCATAGATATGATTCACAGCCCTATAAACTGCCTTGAATTAGCAAATACTTCTTATCATAGCAGGTGAAAAGTATAAATGAAAGGGAACTGATTCAATACCTCGAACACACCAAGCATCTCTCTTCCTACTCTTTCTTCTTTCATTTATTCTGGGTGGTCCAGGTTTCTTGGTATCTAGAGACCCTCAAGGATAGGAAAAAGGTATAATGAGAATGAAAAATGAATAGCTGCCATGTCTAACCTCCAACTTTTTTCTTCAGCAAACAAAAGCCTATCCCAGAGCTGGGCAGGTAATAGGCACCAATCTGATACTTTCATATTTGTTACAAATTCAAATAAATGATGTGGATCACTTAGCCTGTTTTCAGTAGAAAATATCAGCAATGATATTTTTTTTCATGCCAAGTACTATTTGTGGTAACATTTAAGGGGGAAGTTCTTTTTTTCCTTAATGATTGAGAGTAATTATATAGGAAAAAGGTATGTGGAGCTTTTGGAGAACAAGGTCCAAGTATTTTTTCTAGTGATAAAGCCACTATTTTAAGTGTCTGAAATTTGCTCTAGAATTGCAATAGACCCCACTCGAGACTGGTTTGCACTTGGAGGAGGCACTACAGTTATGTTTAAAGTAAGAATAGACCTGATACAGGTCAGAGCCCCATGGTTTGACAGCTGGATAGATTACTTAGTATCCCTAAGCCTCAGTTTCTTCATTTGTAAAATAAGGATAATGACATTACCTTTTAGTGTGAGCATTCTTAGAAAAATTTGTTAAAGCACTTAGAACAATTGAAGAACACAATTACTACTCTACAAATATGCTAGCATTATTAATGGTGTTACTGAAGTGTCAAAGTCGTTGCTATATACTATTAGCGTCTGTGAGCTGTTTAGGAACCAGATCCTCCCCGTTTGCTGGCCACCTTGCTATGCCAGGCATTATTCCAGGTGCTTCAGGTTCTTTTCCGAGCGACACTAACTGGTTAGTGTTATCTCCTTGTCACAGATGAGCCTTAAGATCAAATGAATGCAAAGTCTCCGTTTCTGGTTAGCATTAAAATGTTTATGTCTGACTACTGCATTTTAAAGGTTTATAAGTGCCAATATATGAGTGTGTGACAGACAAATCACCTCCTAAGAGAATACAATCACATTTTCTTTGTCATTGCTATTATAAAAAGACAGTTGGTGTACTGACACTGTAATAAAAGCCTCAATTCATATAGCATGCTTGGCCTGGTATGCCAAACATATTTTGAACCCATCTGCATTATCATCTAAGCGGTGTGCTAAGAACCAACAGCTCCATTGAGTGTGCTGCTGTGGCTGAGGTCTAGGCTAAACCTCTTGACCTCATTTACCCTCTTTTTCAAGAGGAGAAGAACGATGGTTTCCAGAAGTACTGTAAGGCCTAACTTGTTGAAGATCAAATGATTTAGTAGGAACAGTTAAGATAAAAAGAAATAGTGATCTCACGTAAGTCAACATGTGATTAAGTCCTAACCATGTAATTTATCTGCTTTTAGCAGTCTGATCACATCACTTCTCCTTAGCACAACTAGAGTTTTACACCCTTTAGAGAAGGGTTTTAAATTGTACCATGGATATCTTCTCCCATAATTACATCCTATGCTGGTCCCATATATAGATGTATGCTTAGTGACAAATGATAGTTTGAATTGTTGTGCAAGTTATTAAAGGCTGACCAATCTTGAATCAGGCAACTCATTGCCAGACACCTCTACAGAAAAAGACACTTGTAAGCGATGCTTTTCTAATGACTACGTGCATACTGAATGAAAGGACATGTATATCTTCTGTACATCACCTCTCACTCTAAGTTGAATGCTTTATGTTTAGTAGAACCTGAAAATATTTGCTGAATAAAGAAATGGAATTTGAGAAGGTATTGGTAGCTGTAATTTGTTCACTACTTTTTTTTCCTCATTCTAGGAAAAAATCTAGAGTTGAATATATACACTATTCCTGTTTCTTATTTTTCATTAATTTGGCTTTAAATTACACAATAAACTTAAATCTCTTCACATTTCTTTCATTGTTATTGATATTCTGAGCAATACCCATGTAATAGTAGCTATAGATAACAGAGCTCCATGTGTTCAATCCTTTGTTTTTGGCAATTATGCAGACTTTTTGTCAAGAAGAATAATATAGTTACTATATATTTGCATTTGGAACAAGTCCTTAGAGAAAACTCAAATTGTGGCTCATTTCATACACTAAAATTAGTAATTTTACATAGAAATTATTATATT
The DNA here is from genome assembly GCA_004026585.1 of Noctilio leporinus. NCBI lineage: Eukaryota > Metazoa > Chordata > Mammalia > Chiroptera > Noctilionidae > Noctilio > Noctilio leporinus. The sequence continues at coordinate 139,034 of PVIW01003821.1, forward strand.
TTCAAGGGACACATTGCAGAATACTTAACTGTAATAATAACGGGATATTTAGACTTGGTGCCAGATTCTCCAAGTGCCTAACTAATTCTCTTGGGAATATGTTTTGGCAAATCTCCAGATTGTATTGATTTTTTTCATGTTGCTGGGGTAGAACTGAATAACCTATTGTTATAAAGTACAGGCGGTGAAATGATCTGCTGCCGAACTGATAGAGCTAACTTGCATTTTTATCTCCTCGTATATCAGTAAAAAGGATTTTATTTCAAATATAAAATATATCTAAAGAGATAAATATGATACTAGAGTTTGTATGATGCTTTCTTCTAAAGATTGGAGTTGTATATCTGGCCTTTGTAAACATTAACAATAATGGAGATTGCATGCGCAAGTATTCATTACAGAGGTGATAGGCTTTTTGATGAAGTGTGTTTCATAAACTAAATCTTAAAAGGGAAAGACTGAGAATGTTTCTTATGATTTGAATATGCTTCCATTACAGAAATTAATTTTTTTCTCCTCCCTTTCCTTTGCCTCTCATTTTATTTCTGACTGTTTTAGTATCTAAGACAGTCAGTGCCACTGTGAGGAGAAATAAATATTATAATGGGAATTTTAGGCATGGATGACAGTCTTGCTACAAATGAAAGCAGCAGTTTATAAATCTCTCTCTAACCTCCTACTTACAGGGCCCATATTAGAATTGACTAGGCTGCCCAATTCAATGGAAAGATTAGTTTTCAATGGCCAACATCTTTTTTATTTATTAATTTATACATACTTCTTGAGTACCCTCTGGGTGCACTGTGCTAAGTTCTGGATATACAGTATTGAAGAAATAGAGATCTAATTCTTGCAATCGTGGAGAGTATAATTTAGTTAGGTAACATAAAACAAACAGAAGTAAACACATTACAGTAAAAGAATACTGGCTTAAGTTAGGTTAGGTTAGGTGGGTGGTCAGATGAGGCATCTGAGGATATACTTTTCAACTGAGATTTAAAAATAGAGAGGTGAGTGAGGTCAAGCGTAGAGGGAAGACATTTCCAGGTTGAGGAATCTATAAGAAAAATAAATATTAGTCAGAAAAGAGCATGATGTGTTTGAGTAATTAACAGGAAACCAGTATGGTTGATATGCTGTAATCTGGGAGGAAGATTGGAAACCAAGGCAGGAATCAGAGCATGCAAAGTTTTGTGAGCATATTTAGTTCTAATTTTGTTTTTAATTCAGTAGAAAGCCATTAAAGGGCTTTAAAAGGAAGTTTGGCGTGACCCTATGTATATTTTAAGAATATCACTTTGTTACAGAGCAAAGGGTAACTCATTCCAATGGCACCTTGGGGTAAGCTCCAACAATTAGTGTTGAGAAAAACAGGTCTTTATTTACAATATTCCAACCTTGGGGAGGAGGGGGTTGCTGGGAGCACTCCTGCTCACAGCCCTGTTTTCCCATGAGACCGAGCACTTACTTCCCTTGCTCCCCAAAATGCTATAAACCAAAACCAATAGATTCCCATTCCTTATTTGCTCTCTCCTTCAAGGTCTGGGGTATGATGTCATCAGCCTCTACATAATAGTTCAGAAAAGCATGTGCCATGTTATACTGGATCATGGTGAAGTCCAGGAAAGGCACAAGTCCTAAGAAACTCAGCATACCCTGAGTTCCAAGAGTCCAGATAGAGTCCAGGTCTGCAAGGCAGGGTCATTGGTGGCTTTGGAGTCAGCTAGAACTCCAAAGTTGACACAATCAAAGCAGTGGTGTGCCTGCTTCCTTACTAGCCCAGGCCATACGGCCGTTTCCCATAGTGGTCCAGCTTTCCTGCAAAGCGCCTAGCTGCTACATCATGGCTCTCTTCCTACACATTGGACCTCATAGCTGACTTCCATCTACACCCTTTTAGACCCTGTGGCTTCTCTTCATCTTTTTGTAAGATTTTATTTCATTATTTTTAGAAAGAGGGGAAGGGAGAGAGGCAGAGAGGGAGAGAGACATCAATGTATGGTTGCTTTTCACCTGCCTCCAGCCACAGACCTCACTGGAGACCTGGTTTGCAACCTTGTTACGTGCCCTGGCTGGGGAATCAAACCTGCGACCTTTGAGTTCGCAGGCTGGCGCCTTGTCCACTGTGCTACCAGCCAAGGCTCTTCATCCTTTTAAAACTGCATGGCTTCTTCTTCCACATTAGACTCTATGATGGACAGCAAGGCCCTTCTTCATCCTTTCAAACAGCATGGCCCTTTTTTCCTTATTGCAGGCTCCTTTCCTTCCTGCTGGCTCCTTTCCTTCTGGGAAGGCTCAGCTATCCCCTTGTCATTGATACGCAGAGTATCTTACATAGTATCATCCACTGTTTTGGACTTAGCTACCCACCTGCCATAGATATGCAAAGTACTTTAAAAGCTATATTACTTCCTTCCTTCATCCCCAAAACCTGGGGCAATGCAGAATTTTGGGGACCCCTGTTACAACTTGGCAGTATAGACTGGAGGGAGAAAAGTGTATGGGAAATGCTGGGTAGAAGATGATGTCATGCCTAAAGTTTTAGGAGTATTGTTGAAGAAAAACCTTAAAGAGTTTATGTGAGTATAGCAATAGATAAAAGATTGAACAGGACACATGTTGGTCGCTGAACAAGAAGGCTGGTTTTGAGGGATAAGGGAAAGAGTTTAATTTATGCTTGTATCCTTACATAAGTTAATTTTGGATATGTTATTCTGGTCCTCAGATATAAATTTTGGCATTCTTAGCATAGAAACTGTATTGTGTGGATGAGACAAACTAAGGAGTTTGCATGTAGCGAGAAAAGAGGAGAGAGCAAGGGTTGATTACCAAGGAATTCCAACATTTAGAGTTAGATTAGAGGAGGGTCAGCAGACGCTACTGAAAGATGGCAGGGGAAAGCCAGGAAAGGCTAAAGGAAAATGAAGAAGTGACGATGGTTTCGTGGTTGAGAAAAGGATGATATTAAGATAGAGGGGCATGAATAATGTACCTAATCCTGCTGAGGAAACCAGTAATTTAAAACCCAAAGCACATCCAATTAAATTGAACAACCTAAAGATCATTTTGGCGTGTATGATAAGAAGAGTTGATAGAGTAGTGGAAGCTGATGCAAGACTGAAGTAAGGTAAAGAAAGAATTGGGGGAGTGAAGGAGTGCTGGCAGTAGCTGTAGAAAGCTCTTTACAGGCTCATTCTGTAAAATGTAGAGGAATGGAAATCAGGCAATAGCTGGAGGAGACTGTGAGATTAAACAGTAAGTTGTTTTAAAATAGGGGAGATGCCTGAATGGAAAGAGAAGGCACAACCCACGAAGCAAAGACCTGACAAAGAGAATTAAACAGTGAGAAGCGGAGGCATGTGAGGAGCTGGCCTTAGTTAAGCAAGAAGATGAGTGGAGAACCATAGCAGTTTGGAATTTGGTGATGGAATTAGATGAGGGAGGTGAATCTTTGTGGATTATACTTTCCCAGTGAAGAAAGAAGCCAAGTCTAAAGGCTAGCAAAGTGAAGGGTGAAAGGGTTTGGGAGGCATGAGAGAAAAGAGCAAGTTTAATAAGAGAATATTATGAGATGTGTACCTACTTGAGAACTCTTCCACAGGATATTGATATGTAAACCTGTGCTAGGCTAACAGTTCCTGGCTTCTCAACAGAGACTAAGTAGTCAGTTGCTATGATTACATGTGGTGTATGTGTGCACAATCATGCCAATCCCTTCCAGGGCTAAAATGATTGCAATGTCCCACTAACCCACATCTATTTTTCCTAAAAAACTTTATTGAAGGCATATAGAATTCCCAGTGGAAAAAAAATTCAAGAAGAGCTACTCACTTGTGAAACTTAGAAGCATTTAGGTTTTTGCGAACTGAAAGCAGGATGCAATGCGTTAACACATGAGACCAGGATGACTACGAAGTGCAGAAGAGAGTCATTCAGAAAACATGTGGAAAAAGAACCATCTACTTTATAATTTTGTAGTAGATTGAACTTGCTTTTTCTAAGCTATTGTTTAAAGTCACAGAAAAATATTAGCCCTGACATATTCTCAGCCTAAATATTGAGTGACTCATTGTCTTCTTGGGTCAACCTTAATAACATGGGAGTGCACCATAAATTTTTAAAATCCCAAGCTGATTGTTTTTTGTTTTTCCCTGTAATTACTATTGGTTTTCTCCTTTCTATGTAATTCAGCACATTTACTTGTATTAGAAAAAGCCAATAACATGGTGTACTTTTTAAAAAGGGTTTGTGTTCTTCAAAATTTTGATAATTACTTCTGCATGTGCTGGTGACACAGCTCTGCTTGACATGCAATCATCTCTTTGAAAAAGATCAAAATTAATGTATTTTTTTCTGGAGACATGTCTTAATTATAAAAACATGTCTTTTCACAGTAACATTTCCTAATCTGTGAGAAAATTTATTACTTTTCAGATTATCATTCTAAATCTCTTCAAACTGTTCAAAGTAATAACAGGTCTGATTTAGTCCATTTTGCTGGGTCTTTGTACATAGTGGTTCAGAATAGTGTAAGAGATTAAGCGATTGTGCTCTGGTGTGTTCTGCAAAGGTGATTATGGGCATTTTACTCTTCTGTAAAATATGAATAATAAAATTATCTCTCTCACTGGGTTGCTGTGAGGATTTTATGAGTTAATAGACCCCAAATACTTTGGCCATTGCCTGATAAGCAGTAGTCCTATGCTACTTTAAACATATGAAGAAGCTACAGAACCTATGGAGAGGCTATTTTTGAATTAGACTGCCAGAGACTGAAATTTTGGTGCTGGTACCTTTTCCTTGTAATCTTAGAAATGTCACCTTGCTATGTCAGTCTTGGCTGACTTAATCTTATGGGCTCAGAGGCCCAACTTTTTCTATAAGCTTTAGTTTCTTTATCTTCATACTAGAGATAGTCATCCTTCCTTTATAGGGCAAATGTGACAATGGCATGGGGTAACGTGTGGAAACTGTATGGAAGGGCATCATAGGTAAGGCTTGTTTGCAGTTGCCACGGGTGCTTATGTAATGTCAGTCTCTCCTTTATTGCCAGCCAGGATCGTTTCCATCTTGACAGAGGTGACTAGAGTTATTTCTAACAGCTTGCTCAATCTTCACACTCTGTTGCATGGAAAAGTCCCTGAATATTAGATCATTTTTGCAGTGGATTGGAGCAAGTCAAAAATCAAGATTATAAAGTCATTATTTAGATCATGGTAATTATTATTATTTATTATGTAAACAGACTCTGTTCTAAGTTAACTTCTGAGGGGTAAGTCTTAGCTTATTCCTTATGGAAGGGCATAGTCAGGGAACCTTTCAGCAAGTTGTAAAAACTGACTCACCAGACAGTTTGTCAGCCTTTTTCTTGTAAGTACACAGTGCCATATAATACTTCTGCTGAAATGGATAAAATAAAATCAGTTTTATAATATACACAGAGGCTGTGTGCTTATCCACACTGAGTGAAGTATTTCCTGGAACTAGTTCTAAGTCATACAGACGTAGAAAAGAGCTGAAATGCAGAAACGTATTAAATGGATGAAACTTCTCTTCCTTAGATACCAATTAAGGACATAATGGTATCTATCCCTTAAAAGTGTTTCACCCTGGCTGGTGGCACAGTGGATAAGGCACCAACCTGCAAACCCAAAGGTCACTGGTTCAATTCCCCAGTCAGAGCACATAACCAGGGTGCAAACCAAGTCTCCAGCCAGGGCCATAGCTGGAGGCAGATGAAAGGCAACCATACATTGATGTTTCTCTCCCTCTCTCCCTCTCTGCTTCCCTCCCTTTCCCTCTCTCTAAGAATAATAAATAAAATCTTTTAAAAAAAAGAACTGTGTGTTTAAAAGAAAGTGTTTCATAGTTGAAATCTGTAGTATGAAGTATTTTAAGAGTGCAGAAATAAATAAATTAATTTAATTCTTAAATATGTTCAACTGAAAAACTATATAACTACAGTGTGCTAATACACATATAAGCAAGCATAGTTTTGGCCAAAAAATATTTGATTCTATTATACTTTACAGTGCTTCTGTTTTTCACACCAAAGGCAGATGTGTGCACCTGTATAAATCATGTTGCTTTAGCCAGTTCAGGGGCTCTAGGGAATGCTTTAGGATTTCAGTGTTAGACCTGGTAGTTTGCCTATGGGGCTTCTGCAAGACTAGTTGCAGTCCAAGTTAGTACATTGGTTTTAAGTCATATAAACCGCATCATAGGTTCAGTAATGGCTGCAGCTTCCATTGGACTGCTCCCGAGACAGACCCTAGAGATTTATAATTCAGCACATTCCAGCAGACTGGAGGGAAAGTAACTGTCTTAGCTTCTGGGGTTGCCTTGGACATGGGACATGAACAGAAAAACAGAGTCATCTTTATTCCATTTCCCTCTTTCTCTACACTTGCAGGCAGATGCTTCTTAAAAAATGGTATTTTAAAAAATAGCATTGTGTTTTTTTTTTTAATTAATGCAATTTTTCCACAGTGCCTCATCTGTGGTACCTCGGTTTTAGTGTTGACCAAGGACTGATGACATTGACCTCATACATGTCGAATTTTAGTTGGAAATTTTGTACAGATGTAGAAACCACCAACTCAAATGTTAAAAATGGAAAACTAATTTCTGTGAGACTGATTGCTTTTTAATGTTGGTGTCATAATATGGTTCCAAAGGAGGTAAGCTGAGGAGGGAAAAAGGGAATATATAACTAAAATTTCATCTATTCTTTCTGCCTTCCACTGCTGTCTTTTGGGGAAGAGATAATTACACTCCAATCAATCTTCTAGAAATTATGGATTTGATCAATGGGGGCAGTAATAGTTTTTAATTGTTGATCTTAATTAATTTGGGGAGAGGTAATTGTATATTCTGCTCTCTACTGCCGAGACCTAAAGAAGGTGAATTGACTTTTAAGTCTCTGTACCTATTGTGAGTGGGCAACTCCAATAGACTGTGCAACCTGTGCCTTCTTTGCTGTGCTCTGATATGTAACTTTTCTGGTTACTGATAAGTTTTATTAATTTTATTATTACAAATAGATTATGCTTCCCATATATTGGGGAAGCTTCTATTTAAATAATTCTTTAGTAAAATTTTTAAGTTAAAACACAACTAATAACAGAAAATGAATGCAATTTCAAATCTAGTTGCTCTCATTAGCTGGCAAACCATAGAGAAACATCTTAATAGTGCCAAGGCCCATGTTCTCATCTACAGAGTGGAGATGAAAATTTCCCATAAGATTTGGTGAAGACTAACTGATGTATTTTTGAAATAGCACTTGGCGAACTCTGAACCTTGAGTTTTATGATTAAAATTCTGGTTTAGTTCTTACAATTGAATTTTTATTTTGTATAAGCTTGGGATTTCTAACATCACACTTTCATCAACATCAAACCTCTTCTTTTTCCTAATTCCTGTTGCAATCCAGTGCAAATGAATTATCTTACCCCTAAATGAACCTCATTTTTATCACCTATTCAAAATTTTCCTATATTGCAAGCTTCTGTTAAAAACCAAGTCTTCACAAAATATTCTTTGATGACTTCAAAATCTGCTTCATGTTTCAAGACAACCTTTGATTCACAATTTACCATTTGCCACTTATGGATTCATATGTTTATTTCTCTGTAATTATTTGATTTGTCTTTCCTCCCTAACTTTAGCTTTTCGAGTCCCTTAAACATAGTAGCATTTTATACTTCTTTTGTGTAATTTCTCAATGAGCTTTCTTTTTTCCACAGTTCTTTATCCCACTTCGATGCTCATATTTACTTGAAGGAGCTAATGAATCGTTGCACCCTTAGAACTTTCCTGGATGTAGAGGGAAGGCTTTTGGATCAGTGAGTTCTACGAGTACTTACCCAGCTGAGAGAGTCATCTGGCTGTTGTGGTATCTCTTAGCCTCATTCATCTTCAAGGCTGGTATGTCTGGCCTAGTATGGTAGATGGTCTAAGAGTCTCAGCTTTCTTCACCACTATTGCCTGTAAATCCTTCTCAAAGCTGCCTTCCTTATTAAAGCAGTTTGCCTTTCTTCCCCCAGAGTGAAGGCAGCTTTTATTCAGGCACTGCTTCTCCCAAGTTACAATATCTAAACAAAGAGTCCAAACTCATATATAGCTTCCATTTCAGAAATCTTTTAGGTAGTACTTCTATGTATCTATGCATTTGCCCTTCGTGATAATAAAGATTCTCACTGTAGATTCTCACACTGAAGAGGTGAGTTGAGTGCTGAGAATTAAATTATTAAGCAGTCAATAAATAAGAGATATATGGAGCCCCAGGGGGCATATTTCATCTTTGTAGAATTTTCAGGATGGGGATTGACTGTGGGATTGTGGGGGGGCACTGGAGAGGAACAGGGGAAAAATTGGGACAACTGTAATAGAACAACAATAAGAAAGGGATATTTAAAAAAACTTTCAGGATAAGGCAGAATAAACAGATAAACTTTTCATTGTTTACTTAACTATAATATGAGTTTGTAAAATCGCCTGTGTGCATGTGTGTATGTGTGTTTGTGCATATGTCTTAACTGAAAATGTCCTGAGCACCCACCATGCAGGAAAGACATAGGTCCTTCCACAGGCACTCACTCTATTCACTATACTCATTTGAGGATAGTCAAGAGGCAGTTATTAGTATAGAAATAAACTGATTAATTCTATGGAGGACAGAGATACCTTACTCAAAAATGTGAAGCTTTGGTTTCCTTTAGATGAAAAATCAAGATTTCATCAAGCAGGTGCAAGGTGTGAAAGGTATGTTCAGGGAGTAAGTTATTCAGTATGACTGGGACACTGAGTATGTAAAGAGCCACATCATGCAACTTTATTGTAAATTAGTCTAGGTCTCCCTTCCTATTAATCCAAATGAAAACATTGTATGTCTCTTTTAAATATATAATTAATACCTACATGACTAGGGCAGGGCACCAAGACATTAAGTAAGCCCCTCGATAGAAACAAAGTTTCTTTGTGTTGGAGTAAAAATAGTTCAAAAGTTACCCCTGGGCATCCTGAACCTAAGATCTTACTGAATCATTTCTCAGGAGAAGATAAATGGTGAGCAAACCACAGTCTCTGGGCAAATATCTTTCTTTAGATTCTCTATGACCATCATAAGATAATTTACAAATAAATTTATTTTCATGCTATGTACCCTATACACTGAGAAGGTGGATGAAAAAAAGGACGCTTCAGGGCTGAGATACAAGAGAGGAGCTTCTCTCTCTTCCTTTTGTTCTCTCTCCCTTTCTTTCTTTTCTTTCTCTCATCAACTGTGTGATGGACACTGCATTATAAGCTAACCATCACTAACACTAACTCTGTGTTTATAACTTATCCTTGTAGGACTTAGGCACTATTTCTTCCACAATTTTGGAATCTGATATAAAACCATTACTTGGCACACAGGGGAAAGTCTAATGATCTGTTGCTGATACTGAGGCATCTCTGTTTACATCTGGCTCCAAGCATGTGCCTCACTTTTCACTTCAATAGGATATTTTGTTTATATAGTATCCTTTAAGAGGATTGAGCAAAATGAGTGTCTGAGAAAAAAAAGTGACTATTATTACAGTGTTTCTGTGATATGTTTACCTAAAGTTAATATCCTTTGGGCTGAACTCCACTATGTTTATTTCTAGCTAAGATACCAGCAACATGGAAAGAAGAATGTGATCATTAAACATTTGTGTATTCCTAAAAGAAAAAAGAAAAGAAGTACACATTGGTGGTTATAGAATAGACAGGGGAATGTTAATAAAAGGAAAGGAAATGGAGAAGCCAAAGAACTTACATGCATGACACATGGACAAGAACTAATGGAGGGGGTATGGGGTGGAGAGAAGGCAAAGGAGGAAAATTAGGACAACTGTAATAGCAAAATCAATAAAATAAATGAAATAAAAATTTAAAACTTATTATTAAACATTCTTAACATCTGTATTTAGTTCTAATTGATAATAGTGGAATAGAGAAGTGTGGTCCCTTAAATATAAGATGTCGTTGATTTTAAGATGTACCACCAATTTAATGGTACAAAAAAATAAAAGGAAAAAAGTGTATACCCCATTAAATACACACACACTTTTCTCTTTTGCCAGATTACTTCTAAAATTTGCTTCTCCTCCAGGCTTTATTCACCTACCAGTGCAAAACAAATGAGGGGTTGCTGTTTACTCTATCTTCATCATCTCCTGTATCTTGTTTACCACCAAGACCTGTGGATTCCACTTACCAAAAATGCACTGCATCAGTGTATATTCACTGCCACCTGTGTAGTAAAATTACCATAGTATCCTGCTGGGAGTCAGTGGCCTCCTAGTCCATTCCCCTCATCACATTCTTTGCTAAACCATCCCAGACATTCATTATACACATTGAAGCCAGAGAAGTGAGCTTTCATACAATGATCTCTTAAAATCAAATCACAAATATTACTCACTATTTAATATTCTATAGTAAATGTCCTTTTCCTTAAAATTCAACCTCTTCATCATCCAAGACACCAACTAGTGGTTTGTAGTGGTTCAGAAAATCCTGTGAGCCCCTGACACCTTTCCAGGGGTCCATAAGATCAAATACTTTTCATCACCATACTAAGACATTATGTACATTTTCTCCCTCATTCTTGCCAGAGTGTTTAAAGGAGGTTTCAGAGAACATGTGACATGTGATATCCCAACACATTGAATACAAAAGCAGACTTGAGAATCAAGCAGCCTTCTATTGAGCCAGACAATACATAAATTTGCAAAGATATAAAACAATAACCCTCTTCTAACAGATTTTTTGTTTTGAAAACTATAGTTATTTCTCACAAAATAGTTTATTTCACTGAACAGATGGGTTTGTTATTGCTATTTTAAGTGAATAAATATTTTAAGTGCCTCTGATTAGTTCTCACCTGGTACATTTTCATATATGTAACACATATAAACAAAAGCTTTTTGAGTCTTTAGTAATTTTAGGAGTATAAAGGCCACACAAATGTCCCTCAATGAATAAAGAGGTAAACAAACAGTGCTATATCTATACATGATTCTCCTCAGCAATTACAAAAGATAAACTATTGAAACATGCTGCAGCTTGGGTGGATCTCAAGGACATTATGCTGAGAGAAAACAAAGAGCCAACTTATATAAGACATTAACATTCTCAAGGTGAGAGAATTGTAAAAAACATATCATTGATTAATAGAGGTTTAGTTCAAGGAGGTGTGACTATGAAGGGGTAAAGGAGCAAGTTTGTTTGTGGTGATGGAAGAGTTCTGTAGTGGTGGTGGTTGTGAGTCATGCAAATCTACATGTTATAAAATGTAATAGAAATATATATAAGAAAAGTGCAAACTGGAGAAACCTGAATAAGATTTGAATCTGAGTTAATAGTATTCTACCAACATAAATTTCCAACATAAAATTATTCAAATTTGAGAAGTATTGTCATAAATAAATCTGCCAGTGCCTACCTTTCAGACCTTTCTTTCCTTTGCTTATTACATTTCAATTGCACTCCTCCTCCACCCTTTTCTTCCCTGTATTGAGCTGAGGGCCTTTGTATCAGCCTCCATTCTCCCGAGAAAATCAGATCCCCAGACCTCTTTCAAACTGATTCAGTCCCATCATTCAATCACAGCTCAAACAGCCTTTTCTTAGAGAAAGCTTCCCTGGCCATGCAATGTGAGGTAGTTTGCTGGTCATGCTCTGCATTCTCTGCCCTTTGATCTGTATACATTAACAGTTCCCATTACCATTTGTTTATCACCTGAGAGCTAGGCTGTGAGCTCTTTAAGTACAGGCTTCTTCTCTGAACATTCACTGGCATTCCCAATTGCAGAGAATACTACATGAAATATTATTGGAGTTAAATACATAATAATGGAGTGAAGGCATTAATCTTTGCATATGCTTCTTCACAATCACATCTAAGTTTGAGGCCCCACTTTCTTCACATGCAACTTTTAAGTCTAAAGGGTTTAATTGATCAGTTTACAGTTATTGGTTGTTTTTTAGAACCTGAGTGTAGGATCTTGACCTCTTTGACACCTTCAGAATTGACAGTGTACTTTCAAAACACATTAAAGAATTCTGAAGCTTTAATTGCATTACCTGTCTTATAAAACTAGGAACTACAAACCCAAACTCCTATAGGATCCAGGCAGTCTATTTAAATTGAAAAGACTTTCCGGGGTGGGGACCAAGAGGGCTGCACCAAAGTCACCATGTGAAAATGATCCTCATGGCCAGATTTCTCATGAAGGCCAAGATCTAGAGTTCTGGTGAAATCTATCAAATTTAGAATAGTCCAAGAAAAGACCGTTTGAAAGAAAATAACATGTATCTGTGAGTCAGATTACGATCTCTAGATTAAGATTTGTGGATTTTGTTGTCAGTGTTGTAACTATAATCATATCTTCTTGACAGAAAACAACATTATTTTCAAAAGAATTTGAAAATTTTAATTTAACAATATGGTGTTTGAATAAAATATATTTTCTTTAATGTATAAAATATTTAGGCATACTTCTTCTAGTTTCCAGATTCCATTAGCTAATTCTGAGATATTTGGCATTTTTGATGGTTTTCGATGAACTTGTCTTTTATTCCAGTGCTAGGTTTGCGAGTGATTATATAATTAAAGATATTAATTTAAATTATGTGGCACTCCTAACAAAAATAATTTAACAGTTCCTATGCAACAATAAATTCATACAGCTAAATTCAACCTGTCTAGTCAGTTTCAACTAAGTCACAACTCTTGCACCTGGTGTCAGGCAAGTTTCCTTGATGTTGACTACAATGAATGCCACAATATTGGGAACATTAAACTTTGAAACAATGTATGTCTTAAAATTTATTCAATATAGTCATTGTTAGTTGAGCTGCAATGAATAAGAAGACACTGAATTGTTGTTTTAGAGTATTGCTTGACAAGTGCTTTTTCTTTACTTAGAATTTTCATCCAGCAAGAGTTTAGGAAAGTGACCTCCTCACATACCAGCCCATATAGTGATAACATGTAGATTTGAGCAGCATGAGGACCTACCATTTCAACACTTATGGACACTTTTTCTCTAACATCCTGTAACTGGAGCTCAAGTATACCTGAATATGTAGCTTCCTAAAATAAAGTCTCTACAGAAAAATATGTTGCCCAGTAGAGAGATGGATATATTCTTTGTTTCTGAGAAAGCCAGAAAGAAAAAGGATTTCAATTTTGTCACTAATAGGAGTAATAGTATTATTGTATTATTTTGAATCTTAATACTATTAAAGAGAATGCAAACTGAGAGGTAGGGTTGTAAGATTTGCAAATAAAAACACAGGACACCAGATTGTATTAGGGTTCTCAATAGAAACAGAACCAATAGATTCTATATACATATATAAAGAGACTCATTATAAGGAATTGGCTCACATCAGTATGAAAGCTGAGAAGTCCAAAGATCTGCACTCAGCACACTGGAGACCTAGGAATGTCACTGGCATAGTTCCAGCCTGGGTCAGAAAACCTAATAAGCAAGAAGAGCCCATTTTTTCAGTTCAAGTTTGAAGGCAGGGAAATAACAAATTCTTTCAGCTGGAAGATAAATGAAGATCAAATGTCTTCAGCTTGAAGGAAGTCAGATAAAAGGAACTCCCACATTAGGGAGGACAATCTATTTTGCTTAATCTACAGGTTCAGTTGTAATTTCATCTAAAAATAGCCTTACAGATACATCCAGAATAATATTTGATCAAATAACTGGGTACCCCAAGACTTAGTAAAATTGACACACAAAATTAACCATCACACAGACTAATTTAAATTTCAAATACAGTGAGTGATTTTTAGTATAAATATGTCCCATCTAATATTTGGGACATACTTAAACTAAATAATGACTTATTGCTTATCTAAAATTCAAATTTAACTGGCCTGTATTTTATCTAGCAGTATTACCAAGGATACCAGATCACCTTATGCTCATTCTTCTCAAAATGAGGTGGACCAATTTGTCTGACTGGCAGTTTATCAGCAAATATATGAAGCTCAGAGCAATGTGATACAAACTCCTACACAATCAGCATTTTATTAGAAGTCTGAGGGTATATTTTAAGATATTGTAGTCTTCCAAGATCTTGTCATATGCATGCTCTCATTAAATCAACATGATCCAGTTTTTCTATATTGGGACAATGCCATATTTTATTTGGTTATTTTAGCTGTTTGAAAGCCTAGAGAACAGACACATAATTCTGTGCAATTAGTAATTGGAAAATGTGATACTTTTGTGTTAGCAGGAAATGCAGTGATATTAACATGATCTGTAAAATAAAAAGATCAGGGGTTGGGAAAATAAAAGATAATGGGACTTCTGCATATTGTGGAATGTATAATTTCTTAGGATGTCCTCAAAACCCTTCACAGACAATTTTTGAATAATGTTTTTTTTTCTCTTATAAACCCAGTACTTTAAACTTCTTATTAAAAACATTGCTCCCACACATTATTTCAGTTTTTCCTCACTTTTAGTCTGGTCAAATATTTTGTCTACAAATCTCTGTCTAATGTTTGCTCTAATTCTCCCTGAAGTTCATTTTTAAAAAATGACCAAGATGCTGAGATATTTTTGAAAACTTTATACCATTCATCATCTTTTTTATTTTAGTGTTAGCAGGTAACTTTTTTTTTTTTTAATTTTATTGTTGTTGTATTACATCCATCCCCTTTTTGCTCCCCTCTGTCCCCCTCCCCACCCACCCATTCCCCCCAAAGTCAATCCCACCTGTTGTCCATGTCCATGGTTCCATTATACTAGGTTCTTGCCTGAACTGCTCCCCTTCCTTGCCTCTGCCTCCCCCCTCCCCCCAATCCCCTTCCCCCTGTCCACTGAAGGCCTATTCATTGTATTCATATATTTGGTTCTGTTTTGCTTGTTGTTAGTTT
>PVIW01003822.1:0-2500 GCA_004026585.1 Noctilio leporinus
GGTAGGTCTGCAGCTGACAAGCACTTAATTAGCTCACCCACCTGCTGGGCCCTGGCAAGAGCATTACCAGTCTCTCTCTGTCTCAGGCAGTGATGGGCTCCCCATAAGCAGCTTTGGAGGGAGATGGTGGCGAGATCTGAGGAGCAGAAACACATTTTCTCCCTCTTGCTCGCAGAGAAAGCTGCAAGTGACCAAGCAGGCCCCTTTCTGGGCAGGAGGCCTCTGGGTAGCGCCGTGGTGCGGAGAAAAGACTTGTTTTCAGCCAGGCGCTTTGGGTCTGTCAGGGAAAGCCCCTGTCCTCCAGGCCTGTGGTTGCTGGGTGTCACCCTGGTGCTGGATGGCAGGACCTAGGAGGGATGCAAAGGGGCCTGGTGGAGGGGGTGCCCTGTGTGGCCCCGCCCCTCGGAGCTACTCCCCACTCACTCAGAGCCCAGCTCCCCCAGGCTGCCCTCAGCTGTAGGCAGCTGTGTTGGCTTGGAATCTGGTTCCCCCACTGACAAGCGGTGCGCCCTGCAACCAGTGGCGTGACCTCTCTGTGCTTCAGTTTTCCGATTTATAAAACGATGAACGTGATGAGGGTTAGCGGAAGGATTGGCTGCATTTTCCCACATGCAGGGTCTAGCACTGGTACGGAGTAAGTACGCAATGCTTGTGAGTTGTCACTGTTATGTTGAGGTTTATCACACGGCGCATTGTATGACACATGGTCATTTAGCGTAGTGTGTTGCTCTGTGACATTTCCCTCAGCGGCTGAGGGTTCTGTTGCAGCACCTTGTCTAGGCAGCAGCTGCCACTGAGCCCATGGGAGGAGGCCCAGGGACAGGACGATTGGAATTAGGGCCCGTTGTTCCAAGGGCCATTCATCATGGCTCCCCGGGGCTGGTACTGGGAAGAATTTGGACACTTTGAGCAGAGGAGAAACAACCCAGGTGCTTGATTGATGTCCAGCCAGGCACAGGAGAGGCAGCAAAGGAGGGTCTTTAGTGTGGTGTCCCAGAACAGGGGCTGAGACAAGTTTGGGGTGAAGAGTTTATCTGGGGAGGGTGCCAGGAGGCCCCCTGAGTAAGCAGGGCGTGAGACCAGGAAGGCAGAAATCCACTGAAGGGGGCAGTACTGAGAGGGCTCCTTCTGGGGCAAGGCCCTGTCCTTCTGGAATCTTCTAGAACCTTCCGGAACCTTCTGGAGACTTCAGAACCACCCTACCCAGGGCAAGGCAGGGCAGCTGGAGGATTCAGCCACCAGTCCTCATGGCTCCTGCTTGGCACGAACTCCTTGGCCCTTGCAGCAAGTGGAGAATGTGGCCTGAACATGCTTCCGCAGCCAGGACATTGCCCTCGAGTGGACAGCTCAGCAAGCTGGAAAACAGGCCCGGAAGGTCTGCCTGGTCTTGGGGGGGGGCACTGGGGATGGGGCTAGGGAACCTGGTACCCAGGCCAGACGTATGTTACCCATGGAGAAAGACTAGAGCTGTCACCTGCCCCGTCCTCGCAGACCCCTCCTCCCTGCTCCCTCCTTCCCGCTTCCCTTCTCTCTGTTTTGCTCTCCCCATTTCGCTTTTTCCCTTCCTCCCCACCTCCTGCCTTCCTTCTGCAAACACCTTTGGTGTGTCTTTGACTTGCCAGGCCTCATACTAGCAACCAGGAACAACAGAACACATAATGGCTCTCCTCTGCCCTTGGAGCTCGTTCTGGTGGAAGAGGCAGAGACCAGCCCCCATCCCCCTGGAGGTGGAAGAAGATACCAGAACAGCTAATAAATGGTTTCAAGTGGTTCCTTTTCAGGCATTTTTACTTTTAAAAGCAGGGCCCAGAGACCGAGCAGGGACTGGCAATTAGAGGCTGCATCTGTGTCAGGCGGCGGGCGTGGGGGAGTGGGATCTGGACACCTTGGAAAAAGTAAACTTATTAGGCAGAAGAGGGTCTCACCGTGTATGAAATTTAGAAAAGCTCCATCCGAAGTAACACTAATGATGGCCACTTTATTGATGTTTAATTCAAAAACAGAAGCTAATGCAAGCGCGTTAGACTTCCTTCCTAATAATTTACTTACACTGAATTTCATATGGAAAATTAATTTGCCTGGGATAAAAGCAAGACATCATGCCGGCGCGAGGAGTCACCTGGAATGAGCTGTCCTCACAAGGACAGCTCACTTCTTTCTCGGAGGCGGGCCAGGGGCAAAGTTCTGCTGTATTTGGGGCTTCTTGGGGGTTCCGCGAGTTTCCTATAGCTGGTAACAGATTACCACTGTTTAGAAGTTTAAAACAACACACATTGCTGCTGTTAGTTTCTGAGAGTGAGTGGGTGCAGGTTAGCTCAGGTCTCGTAAGACGGCTAACAAGGCATTGGCCAAGGTCTCGTTTGACTTTCTGGGTCCCTTTGGAAGCTTATTCAGGTTGTTGGCAGAACTCACCGCTTTGAAGCTGTAGAGGTCATGGTGGCTTTCCTTGCGGTTCAAGGCCAGCAGGAGAAATGCCTCATGGACCTTCATCTTCACCTGA